>JAHQZX020005264.1:0-27853 GCA_019804575.2 Pseudotulostoma volvatum
CAGCGTGGTTAGAGATGTTAAGTGATAATCCCGTAACCACGCCGAGTTTTCACCTGACCACGCCGAGCTGCAATCCCGCTGTGATGCACAAAGCTATATAAGCAATGTTGAGTATACATTCAACATTTCTATGACCTTTTGGTCGAGTGGTGCAGTCTGTATGAAGGCCTAGCGGGTGCGCATTACATGGGCTGTCATAATATAATCGAGAATATCCTGTGAACGTCTTAACAGGTTTACTGTGATAGTACGTACTACCTACATAACTACCCATATACCTGTTCGTATGTCTATGGAAATATGGTACCACGTAAACTAAATCTGATTCTTTTTCTTCTTTGTTTTCGCTTCCATGCCCACAACCTTTATAACCATTGTGTGCTTAGTCATCTGCCTCCTCGCTAGTAGCTAGTACACATAGTTTGTAGATCGCAACACTGGCAGCAACTAGAGAGGGGAAAGAAAAACGGAAAGGAAGGAAGAAGAAAACAAGATAGTAGGTTAAAAAAACATAACATTAATCATCATATTGTTCCGTGGACCCAAGAGGTGCATCTGGTCAGGCCTTTAAGTTCCTAAGGCGATCTCTATCCGATCCCCGACATTGGTGAGATTACTGTCGAATCTTCACAACACTACACATAATGCCCAGGGAAGCTGGCAGAGACCGAATCCTTTATGCAGTGTTACAATCATGATCGATCTACTCTGTCTCCAACAATCTTACGAGCGTAGGGAGATCGCAGAAATCAAATGGATCAGCGGTGACAGCAATCCAGCTGATGCTATGACCAAAAGCAAACCATGCAGCGCCCTTAGGACCCTCGTTAACACAAACAAACTTGAATTGAAAGTTACGGGATGGGTGGAACGTATGGCGGAAGGCACGATGGTACGCACTGAGGACAAACTTAACCAAAAACTGTATGTAGCTACTAGCGAGGATGCGGATAACACCGTGCCTTACCTTTTTTACCGTTCTGTCTTGTCTTGTTCTTCGTTTTTCTTTCCCTCTCTAGTTGCTGCCAGTGTTGCGATCCACAAACTATATATGTACTAGCTACTAGCGAGGAGGCAGATGACTAAGCACACAAAGGTTATAAAGGTTGTGGGCATGGAAGCGAAAACAAAGAAGAAAAAGAATCAGATTTAGTTTTACGTGGTACCATATTTCCATAGGCATACGAACACTGATCAGTGCCGTGCTGCACAGATCAGGAGACGGTGTTTTATGAAGAGAGACAACGTGCGATAGCCTCTTTTATAAAGAGCCTCTATCAAAACGTTGCCTGCTAAGGGTTGTCAGCCTTTTTCTCGAAAGAGCCTTCTGATAGCCAAGATCGACCCCTTGACAAAAGGCCCTCGATCTTCCTCACGACAATATCGACCTTTCTCTCGCAAAGGCCCTCGATAATTAACCTACGTTCTGCACAGCTACAATATGCAGAAACTTGAACAGGATCAAGTGGGGCCCTATTGGATCGCAACCGTGTGCACAGATCAGTGTTCGTATGTCTATGGAAATATGGTACCACGTAAACTAAATCTGATTCTTGTTCTTCTTTGTTTTCGCTTCCATGCCCACAACCTTTATAACCTTTGTGTGCTTAGTCATCCGCCTCCTCGCTAGTAGCTAGTACACATATAGTTTGTGGTATACCATAAACTCAACAGGTGATTTCCATATTACGGTTCAGCGTCTCCTCCGCTTCTGGGAAGCCCAGCATGACAACTGGGAAGCTACTCTTGCAATGCTCGGTCGCGATCGACTACGGCTCCGCGAATTTCGTCTCGATATGCTAATATTCTTGGTTATCTCAATATATATACCCTGGATCGGATCGATGCTAATTGGAAAATCATGATCAAAGAGCGAAATCCTCAATGATGTGCGAATGAATGCTCCTATTGGACTTACTAGGGTTTACCATGTCGTCATCGACTGCGTTTTTATAAGGACTCTAAAACACTAATCACCCTGCCCGCCGAGATTGGCTCTCATTGGCTATACGATCAATCTTAATGGCCCAAAGCTAGCTGGAAAGAAAAAGTATCCTCGAGAACCACAAGTTCGACCAAAACGAGAAATGGCAATAAAGTCATGTATAAAAGGGCTAAGGCAGATAGTAGTAGTTAAAGTGATGGGGTTCGATATGGACTAAAGGGGTTGGGCGAAGTCACTATGATCAACATACATGGTAGTCAGTGGCTGCTGCTCCACAGCCGAATCCGAAACGACTGCCAATCAGGTCTCCGAATTGTAGTCCGGGGAAGGCCGAAGCGTATCATAAGAGACGCGATGGTGAAATTGATGCAGAACGTGAGCATGAGGATTTGGTTTGGGCACTCTTAATTTTTATATGTAAGCCTATGTTTGTAGTTTCTATAAGCGGTTAAAATTGTAGTGTTCCTACTATTATTATATTATTTATTCAAGTTTAGAGTCCGCATGCAGTTTTCTTGGCTGTGGCACAACTCAATGAACTCTTTAGGCCATGTTCGGTTTCAGAGTTATCTCCCCGTTTCCGTTTTGGTATGCTAGCCGTTAAAGGTATTAGCGGGCCCAAACTATACCTTTATCGAGTTCTACATATCAGTGTTTCCGGTACATTTTCCTCGCTCCTTCCAATCGCCTTTAGTGCGTAGAGCATTTGAGTTGACTAGTAGACGGCTAGTAAACCCTCCTTTGTGGTCGGCCCCTTTGAAGGGGGGTAGGTTCGGTACATGGCAGCTAAGCGGAGTGCCCAATCCCACTCATTACCAACACTTCTCTCTAATGCATAGCTCTACATGGTCTTGCTTGTTGAATGGTGCCCTATCAATTCCCGAACAAAATACATACCAGAGTAACTCGGACGTCACACCCCGAAGCTAAATCATATATATTTTAGGTTAAGGCCCTGCTGCAAGCAATCAACCAATGATCAGTCTTTAGTCGCCGGCAAACTTCCAAAAACTAAAACTAAAATAGAATAATGTGTAGACTAACCCAAAAAAGATCGCCATAATGCACTCGGACCTATATCAACCCCCCTGAGGCCTCCTTTTCTATGCCTAGTTACACCTATGATATCATAGAGTATAGTATACTCGGATCATAGATCATGTGTATAGGACTAGGTACTAAAGATACTATTACGATAGATACTACTATGTGATATGTAATATATATGATATGATAGAGCCAGGAGCAATCACGTACTCGCCGCTAGTATATCACGCGTCCCGGGTTTACGCCTGATCCAGGCGTTGGCAAACAGGCAAATAGAACTTATCTACTGAGAGCTGCCGCAAGACTCGTTTTTCCTGCATAAAAGATAGAAAGATACTGCCAATCAACATGGAAGCTGACAGAACGGAGCAAGAGCTCAGCCGATCGCGACGGACCCACACCAAACCCGACGAGCACGTCCCAAATCAGCCAAATCGTGAGAGCCCTTTCCTTTCTTTGAGGTCTTAAATCGTCAACTGAATGTACATAGGCAAGCGGCGCCGTGATGTCAACGACGAAGATTCGACCGGGCTCAAGCTTCAAAACCCAAGAATACAGGAGATTGGTCAGTGCCCTCACTTAGCACTCTGCGGCTCTGACTACCCTCTAGAAAGATTGCTAACCATTTGCAGCCCAGGGCAAAGTGATTGGTAGGGGCCCACGACTGCAGGAAAAATGTAACTTGGATCAAATACCAACGAGGAAGCGGGTGAGGTCATCACCTGGAACTAATAAGACACATCACCATATTGGACTAGACCGACTCTGGGCTGAACGTGGGACTTTGAATACCCTAATGGAATGTCAGTGGGACTATGTTACAGGCGTTATCATTTACAATGCTAAATATCGTAGCCCAACAACGCCGAGTCTCCAAGGATAATGGCGAAAGACAGCCCGAACCATTCCCCGTGAAGCCGGAGGCACCGAGGAGTGGTTCGTCACCCTTATCACCATCGATCATTGATAGCGTTGCTCGCTCGAATGCAGTCAAAAGGCGACGAGGGATCGAGGGCAATGACGTACTGAACCGCAAAGCGAAACGATCTCGTCGTCACAACATACGGGAACAGGCGAGACCGAGACCAAGAGAGGAGCGCAATAAAGACGAGTTCGTTAGAAAATGGTTAAGCGCGTCTTATGGATCTCGCAAAGGTTGGGCAAACACCGAGACATTAGCTTGCGAAGAGCGGTCCCGTGGTTCGTAAAACCGCCGAGGCTCTTCCCTCGAATCATGGCTCTGGAAGCACCATATTCAGAAAGTCGGAGAAGTCTGTTGCTAGTTGGCATGATACAGATTACAGGGATTCTTTGCGCCACCGCAACATTTATATCAATCGCCACGATCCTCCAACGGAGTTGGTGCAGCAGGCAAGGGAAATCATCTTGCATCCACGGGCATCTCCCGACATGGACGACGCTACTGTCCAGCGGCTGAGAGATAAATTGCGCAAGCTCGAAAATGAGGATGAAGAGGAAATTGTTCAACAACTGGGTCCTCGTATCATTCCAGCAATGAAAAATGTTCCTGACCAAAGATTGGCGCGAAATGCCGACCAACCGTGGTTCAATCACGTCCCCATTCCCCTTGATCCAGACGTCCTTTTACTAACCCGTTACCTTTACCAAAACCTAAACCCGACTTGGCCTTTGGATATTCCGAAGCCGCCTTTAACCCCAAACAACTTATGACCATTGATCTTCTTGTTGATGACCGGTTGGGACAAAGCTTTGCTGCACCAGATGAGAAACTTCGGTTCCCGTTTCTGGACATCGATTTCAAATCCCAAGCAAAAAACGGAACGCACTACGTTGCAACAAATCAAGTTGCTGGTGCTGGCGCTATGGCTTTAAATGGGTATCTGGAGTTGATGAAACGCGCTTTGGGCTGGGGAAGCTCGATTACGATGAGCCACAATTCTTTTCTGTGACCGTGGACCATCAACTAGCCTGCATAAATGTACACTGGGTGCGCGACCCAGTAGAGAGCGGACAGTACAGTTTTCACGTAGAAGTACTTTCGCAGCATCTTCTAAAAGAATCGGATGGCATAAGAACACTTGTACGAGCAATAAAGAATATCCTTGACTACGGTTCGGACGTCCGGCTGCGAAAAATCTGTGAGGCATTAGATGCGTACCGGAAAAAAAGTTGTTCTCGGACTGTGAAGGGCCAAGGTCATGTTCAAACCGAATCACAGCCCAAGCAGCGGCAGAAGGGGCGGAAGAATACAGCCGTCACCACGGAACAACTGGAGCGAATCTAACCTTCAAGTTCGGGGAGGTTCTGATAAAAACCCACAAGAAAACTCTCAGGCTAAACAAAGGCCACAGCACAAAGAAACGGCGCGTTGAACAAGGAACGCGAATTCATCTCATATGAGCCTTTAAACCTTTTACTCTGTACAAGCCATCAACTCGCAAGGTCTAGGTATGGCTCGCGCTTGCCCTTCCTATGTATCATATGTCCCTTTTCGATAATTGATCTTTACTAGTACGATTCTACACGGAAGAAGCAATGAACGAGCTTTCATCCTTTAGCCACTAATGGAACGACCCATTCCTGAAGCATAAGTATTGAATTGATGATACTAGCTACAGGGCGGTCTATACTAGGATCCAAAGGTAAGGAAGAGAAAGAAAAGAGAAAAGGAGAACATAAAAGGGAACAGAGGGGTAGATAAACTACTTGTGAGTCATGTGACCCACGTCTGAGCCTGGTCCGTCATAACTAAAGCTTCATTTAAAGACTTGGTGAAACCGCACATCATTAAAAAGACCTTTAAGAGGAAGATCAGGTGACTCGGGCATTTCCTTTCGGCATTATGCATAGAGTAACGAAGTGTTGGCGTCCCTTCTCATGATGTTCACTTTCCTCTTAGAGCAAATGAAGTGGGCAGATTACTTGAGACCTCGGTGAAACCCAAGTGACAAATCGGCGGCATATGCTAGGCACTGCACACATATAGCGTAACAGTCGGTTAATCGGTCTAACTCATGCGGTCATTTCACATTAATTCAACGAACCTCTATTACATAAAAAGTTGAGACACAAGCGAGGTCGGATAGCAATTCGCTCCCGGATCAATGAATCAGTGTTCCTGGAGTGCTCGAAAACGTGAAATCCTATTTCAATCTATCCCATTCGTGGTTCTACCTTGTAGTAGAGAGCTGACAAGAGCTGAAAATGGGCTAGCAGTCTCAGCGGGAACTAAAGCTCAGACTTAAAAAAGGGCTTTTCGCATATTTACTATGCGATCCTATCAACGCATTACGAACAATCAACAAAAAAAGTTCAGCCAGCGAAAACATCAGCACCGCAGGTGATCTGCCGACATATTTCATGAAAGACCTAGTCTTCGCATCATCGACACATTATCATTAGAAAGACAAACAGACTTCAACATGGGGGGCGGAGAAAGCTCTTGTAAACGCGACCTGGAAGACCTTATCGACAAGTCTGCAACTAACCATTCAAAATACCTATCGAGCATGGATATCGTCATCAAAAAACATATCTATATGGCTTATGACGATCATAAGCAAGAATATATTTGGCGGCTTATTTAATGGTAATTAAGGCTAGACATACGCGGATGCAGGCTTTAGACAATCGTTATAGGTCATGGCCATAGCGCCGCCTATTTCGTAGGTCGTAACCCAAGTTCTGACGCTAAATGAAGCGATTGAACAGTTAGTTACCACATTCAGGAGCTGTGTGCAAGACGCAAATCGAGCTACTGCTGCTGACAGGGCACTACAATGATTTCATATGGGCATTCTGATCTATGTTATTGAATACTCTCGAACGGAAGTTTCCGAATGAGCCAATTGCAAGGTTAGAACCAGAAGAATCGTCTAGTGTCAGAGGGTGCCAGAGAAATGCCAGAATCTGAATTCCTGAAACTGTGCGCTGAGATCATCGAAGAAGCCTGCGTACAGGAAGGTCGCAGCATGATGTAGTCGTGAAATGAGAGGTCGGAATCCATTAAGCGAACCGAAGAACCGGGTTCAATTGTCCACATCCACTATGTAGCGAAAGAGAATCACCACCCGCAAGGGATACAGGCAATGATTCTGATGAATAGGCTAGAAGGTGGCAGGATTTATCATGATAACTAAGGATATTGTCAATATAGACAAAGGGTATGGCGCGAAGATTTGTTTCTATCTTCACGGAGAGGCCACTTTGGGTTTTAGCTGTTGGCCACGTCAAAAATGTCAGGTGCTACGCATGGAACTGCAGTGTGCCCAACAATCAAATTATTTGACTGATACATCAATGCCCTCAATGAACGCCGAGCCGGAAAGGACATTAAGAAGCTTATTACTAACAGATGAAAGAAATAGGCTTGGTGAAGAGATGGTACAACCTCATCTAAGTAGCAATAGCTAGTAGTTATCGGTTGTTGTTGTTGTTGTTGTTGTTGTTGCATTGTTTAACGCCTTTAAGCGACCGAGCTAGTTATCGGTCTTGTGGGGATGAAATAATGCATAGGATGGTATTTATAGAGAAAGAGAGACAACGGCGGGTGTAGCGACTCGAAGATGAGGAGTTCGATATTTGTATGACGCTTCAGAAATGCTGGACAAGGCTGCTGCTGAGCCTGGTCCGTACCATCAATAAGGTATTACCACCTTCATAGAAATTGGACCTGAGTTCATTATTCCAGGTACAACACCGAAGGAACATTGTACAATACTAACTCTAGCACTACACATGTAGCATCAAAATGAAGGCTAGGAGGCCGCTCCTTCATGAAAGATCCTCCTCTTGCCATTCTAGACCGATTGATTGTCAATAAACACAATTAACGGCGAATCTCTACCATTTAGCTAGATAAGTAATGAAAAACGGCAATCGGTTGCAGTTGGTTGTTAGGCACAATGCATGACACGGGACTCAAGAGACAATAATAATAATAATAAATTGCTATACCGATCGGCCTCTTGGCCATCCGGACCATCTATCTATGTCTTATATATACCCTCCATGGGCTCCGCTCTTGGGTTTCTGATATCCCTTCTACCATCAATTCGCCCAGACAAACCGGATAGCCGGACTGATCCGGCCAACCCGGGAAGAATTGTTGATAATAGGGATAGTTGTTAGAACGGGGGCGACATCAAGCCCCCACATACCGGAATAGGACTCGCTTTCCAAGACGATTTTCCCACTGGAATCATCAGAGAACCTTCATCAGTATATAAACATTGGTTAATCCGTTCGCTGATTCATTGTGAGGTTCGCCAAAAATATTTCAAGGCAATCGTTATACCGCTTGTGAATTGCTAGTAACAACGAGAGAGAGCTGAATTATCGTCATTCCAGTGAATAACGCCCATGATGTTCGAGGTTGCTCTCATTCCCCTAGTCTCAGTGTATAGAGCCAAATAAAGGAATAGTGATATAAACTAATTAAATAATAATACTCCGACGGCAAAATTGGTCCGTGTTGTTTAGTGGATCATAGCGTTCCTTTTCGAGATCAGTCTGTACACTATTCCATTTCAAGGTTAGTTTTCATCTAGCTTTTTGGAGTTTTTATGGGATCTCACTTTTTAAAATCAAGCAGCTGCAACATGCATAAACACCCAATACGCGCCCTTTGTCATTCGAGCTACAAAATCTAATCGATTGCGTAAGAGCCAATGCTGAGCACTTTTATCTAGCTTTCAGACTATCCACCGCATTTCTAACTCTCAAAATTATAGGTCGAAGAGGACGGGTCGAAAAGCAAATCCTCATATCGTTTTACACAAACCAAAACACCAACTACGCGGATAGTACAGCCTCTTTCAAGAATGATAAACCGGCAGCTAGTAGATTATTATATAATAATTATTATTGCATCTAGGTATGGCCTCTCGATACGAGAAAATACAATGCGTGATGGTAGGGCGCTGTGGGTCGCATTCCCTTGGCAAGAAAATCTGCGACCCTGCAGATGAATAATATATATTGGAGGATAATTCTGCGGCCCGTGCGTCTGTTAGCCGCTGGAAATATTCGGTTTGCGTTCGGTGGGTCCAGAATATGAATACCCCGGCATATCTTGGCATATCTTGGCATATCTTGGCACATATTCTCGGCCGTATTCGCTAGTGAATGTGTTGCCGAACACGCCCCTATACTAGGTGCCAGTGACAATGACAGTAAAGTGAGTTTCTGTGGTGACAGGCGAAAGTCCCCTGTCACAGCTGGGACATGCAATAAGAGGGATTTCCGACTGGTCGAGAGCTTTGTTATGAAGCTCCTCACCACTTACCTGGCCAAGGTCTCGGGTTTTTTTTTTTTTCTTCCTTTCGGGTTTCGCTTGTTCCGGGCTACAACCCAGGTGATTTCTGGAGTATTTACCTTCTGGCGCCAAATAGTGTCCTATGTAGCCTTTCGGCCGCTTAAAGACGTAAAATAATGTAACAACAACAACCTAAGTTTCTGTTTTTTTCGCGCTTATACTAAAAGAACTTAGCGAGGGTGTCCCTATTGATTCCCTAGAAACTCAGTCGGCGAACACAGGATTCCCGATCTGCAGCTGCAGGAAAAGACTGGTAGTACACCGGGTGGCCTTTGTGAGTTTGCCTTCATTTCGCCATGTGTTTTGATAAGTTGCCTATTGAATATCGCACGCGAGTCACTAATCCACACAAGAAGAAAAAATATAAGATGGCCGTTGGGCCGTATCCAATAGAGCTCTCATGCGGATCTCACTGCCTCCAAGAATATATTGTCAGCTGAATTAATGTACTGCATGAATGGGCCGAGTGAGCCAGGACAGCAAACGGGCCGGTGTAAATACGTCATTTACTACGGCTACCAAGGCGTGATGTATTGCGGCACAGCTGCCGCCTGAACGACGCTAGGCCTACGTTGTCACCATTTTAAGGGGCTCTATCTAGCGGATAACTTATATCACAAATGAGTCGAAGAACCCCCCCAGCCAACTCGGTATCCGTTTACATTATTGCCTTACAATACAAAGAGCTGTGTTGGACCAGATCGCCCGAAGGTCCTCATGTGTTGGCAGGGCCAAGTGGAGATATTATTAGTAGGCTAGTATAGTACTCCGTGGATACTCCGTCCCAATTATAAGCTTCTCATCTGCTCATCTGCAAGAGGATGCCAAATACGGGATGTAAGGTTCTAAGATTCAATAGTCGCTTAGGCTAAGCGTGATAAGCGTGACCCTAAGTTAAGAGGGCTCCAAGTTGGCGCGAGATACTACTACTGAATAGGTAAGGACAGTTGGATAGGCAACCCTGACAGGAAGCTGATCTCGCTGATTCATCGGATTATTAGTACTTATATCACTAGTAGTGGGTTACGTCGTAATCCGTGGGTGTGCTGTCGATCAATTTCAGTCTTGGGTTATTCCTCCCTTCACAGCTAAGAATCTTGGTTACACGGTGATGAATTTCAACTCCTGGAACCTATACATCGTTTCAATTTGATCTGGTTCATATAGAGTCCCGATAATTGGTAGGTGGAATACTTCTCAAGCTCGCTCCGAAGCTGCCTCGGAATGGCGTCAAAGGGCGGACTATCATAGATATTTCCTCAGTGGATACTTTACTCGATAGCTATAGAGTTGATCAGTGGATGTCCTTCCTATGTGGGGTATGTAATACAGACTCGAGCTCTTCGGCTGGTTGGGCTGCAGTTGGCTGCTGCCAGATTCCCTGCACTTTCTAGTTTCTACTTTAACTACTAGTTGCTTCATGCATATATTATACCTTATCATCCTCTCCCTTGAGGGAGCTGGATGATTGCCTCTTTTCAATCGCACACTGCCAGAATCCGGCTTGAAATCTCCAGCCTTAGATGTCACAATCAGGCTGAGAACCTAGCACACTTACAACAAGCGATTGCCGTCTCCTTGAAAATCAAACCTGTTGATAATCAGGTCTCCCTGCCTAGTTCACAAGCTAGCCAAGATGTCGCCCTTGGCAAGCGTCCTATATCTTTGCTGCTGGGTGGCGTTATCCACTGTCATTACAGCGGTTGACCCTATTGCTGTCTACAGCGGTTCGTACTCGGGTACCGAAATCAAGCTCCGAATTGGCAATGGAGGTGCTGGCCAGAGCGGTTTAATTGGAGGTATGATTCTTCACCTGCTCTCCAAAATAATGTGCCCCATTGTGGCTATTTCATGCTTACTCAACCGTTGCGTATCCATAGCTCTTGCTGATGCGTACATTAAATACCGAGTCAAGAATGGGGCTTCACCATTCCTGGTTGCTTGGTACGAGAGCGACACCACTGCGTCAATCAACTATCTTCAATCGGATACTGTTGATGTAGGGGTTACGTACAATCCTGCAGCCGAGCAGTTTGCCATCAAGGAAGGAATTGCCAAATCACCAAGTTACTATATATTCCGCGACCACTTTATTCTGGCTGGGCCGATCCCAAACCCAGCCAATATCTCCAATTCGTCAGACATTTATACCATTATCGCTCAACTATATACCGCTGCGCAGGCTGCAGATACCAATATTCCTGTACGGTTTCTCAGTCGTTATGACAAATCTGCTACCAACATCAAAGACTCATTTCTTTGGGTCAGCATTGGACAGGTAAGAGAGAACCCCTAAGAGCGTTTTCATATCCACGTTCGTTGTTACGTGCAAAATCGGAACTTTATTTTCTATGTATAAAAGAATTTCCTGGCTGAACGCTGAGCGTTAAATTTCAAATAGGTTCCATGGGCGACTCCTTATTCTACCTGGTACCACCAATACATGGCCTTCCCGATTCAGGCCCTAACTGCTGCAATTCTTCTTCAAGAATACACGCTTACAGACCGAGGCACTTACCTCTCTCTTCCGTCTAACCTGCAAAAGCAGATGGCTATCTACAAAGAGGGTCTGGATGATGAAAGTGATCCCCTTCTAAACCCAGCACATCTTCTGATCGGAACCAAGGCAACTAACTCTGCGGAAGCTCAAACGTTTGCAAAGTGGGTTGTCAGCGCTTCCGGACAGTCGGTGATCGTAAACTTTAAGAAAGGTGGGCAACAATTGTATAGTCCTGCCCCATCATCGACTTAGAGTAAAAAGGAAGGGAGGGAATTTTGTGACTTGCTTCTTTTTTCTTTTTCTTTTTGATCGCGTTCATATTAATTTAATCAATATATGATAGTTACCAATGTAATCAATCTACAACAACATTTGGATCGTTCTGATATGCAGTGGAGGCTGACTCCGGATCGGGTCACGGAGTTATCATACAGTAGCCAGACGATTTTCTTAGGTTATTTATTCATGAAGGGAAACTGATAAGTTAATAGGAATAATTCTTAAAATGTTGGTAATAATGGTCAGATCATGGAATAAATGTTCAAGTTCTTGTACTTCTATAATATGTCACGCCTCATTACACTCCACCGATCTTTCCATTTTTATATTATGATACTGCTACTTACTATATCTATATCATCTATGGACTGCCTCCCTCACGTTCGATATTAATTACTTTGACTCCCTAGTACCACCTTCATAAGTTGACACCTACATCGTATGTAGTAGTTAGTAAGCTCTTTCTCATTTTAATAATCCATATTCCATATGTAAATGCCAGCTCGTATGTAATGAAATGAACTACCAAGGAAGGATTTTTCTTCTCCGCCACCATCTAGTGGCCTTTACTAACCCTCCCTTCCTTCTTGAGTCCATTCACACATATCATAAGATCACGAGTTTCCCTAATAGATAGCCACTTGGTAGCTGGCACGTTTTGTGATTCTTGCCGGGCCTCCAGTACACCTGCGTTGAACAAAAAAAGTCCCAATATGGAACCCTTTCTTTTTATAAACTATTTATTATTTTATGTTAGTCTCCCTTAATTTTTATTATTATTATCCGCTAGTATACTGGGGACTTGGTTCTCTATGATAGCTCCCTATATGTGCTCGCCAGCATAGGGCAGCCCTCCTCCACTTTTACACATTTGGGCCCTTGTGTGTTTTTTTCATCCCAATGTAGTGAGTGGTTCATGTCATAGAATTTGAAGGCAAAGTTATTATGGTCTCGACACTATACATCTCTTATTCTAATTACTAGCGAAGTTCCTTACCAAGTATAAAAGACCTTTAGCGCGCACATAGTGACGTGTGTCGTGGATATGATATATCTACTATCTATTTGTCAACCTGCACGTAGTATGATAGTTGTGAGCCCGGCTCGGGGTACTATATAGGTACGGATAGGATTCTTTTTTTTTTTTTTTTTTCGATTCCTTACAGTAGTACCTTAGCGAACGCTGGCTGTTGCTTCGCCTTCGGTAGCGGACTAATAAGTCTTCTCTGTGTTTCGAACCTGTCCAGTATCATATAGTTAATGTAAAGACTCCTTGCCTCCTTCCTCTGAAATCCTAGAGCCTTGTCTAGCTAACCCTGGGCGAAGTGAAGGGCGAGATTTCCTGCTTGAACGGCCTCTTCTTCTCCGTTAAACTGACTTAAGCCCCTGGGTTTCCCGAGTTGCGGCCCCCGGAAATCCATCTTTTCTTTGCATCTCTCGCCAATTCTTAGGTCCTGACGGTAGTTAATTTTATGGCCGAGGAATTTACAAGCGTTTGTGCATCATTTGCCATCGGCATAATACATAAACAGACATCGATTTACAAAATCACTGTCAGAATGCTTTTCCTCCCACAGATTTGGATGATGTGATCTAAGAAGAGGAGACATGAATATCCCAAGGATCCCGCAGGGAGTCCTTCCTTCCTCCTTTCCTTAAACGGAAGTTCATTTGGCTAGCTGCCTATGGCTATCTACAAAGACTTTCGCTGGAGGAAGGGATGAAGGAAGTACTACGCTCTTAAGGCTGGGGTACACATGGATACCGAGATCTAGATGAAAGCGTTCGCTGTACTCCAGGGCAGAAGTACACGACAAGGAATCAAGAAATAAACGACCTTATACGTGGGCGTATCCCACGAACCGGGCTCATAACTATCATACTAAACCACTCGATTACAAAAGAGAATCCTAGGCTACTCAGTGTAATACTGCTGAGTGACTCCTATGATTGTACGCATGCGTGCAGGTTGACGCTATTCTATAATAATATAGATGGAAGTTATCTAGGATCTAGGACCAGTCCCCGGCTATTTGTATGGAAAATTTAGGCATGGTCGTAGTCCTTTTTTCGTCTAGAATGTCACATCAGTTGTAACAATAAGAAAATGACTGTATGTGCCTTGGCTCTTCTGTACCATATGTCCGGTTGAATACCTAATAATAGATCTCTATATATTACGCTGTTCCAGACGTCACCTATCTGAGGCTCTACTAAACGCTGCTTGAGATCAATTTGAAAGGCCGGAGTGAATGGGTATGATTCTGGGAGTTCTAGCTTTCCTCAACATTTAGTAAGCTCTATCAGTTCACGTTTTCACACAGTATCGCCGGATTTCCTGGTGGAGGAAAACGAGTTGGATCTCTATTCTACCGTTTAATCCCAATAATAGCTAGATTGCGCGGTGACTCCGCGTAATCAAAGACGGGCTCAACCCAGCAGTGCTTAATGACATGGCCATGCTCTCGCAGAAAGAGCCACCTATCGACTAGGATGATAGCTTCAACAACGCCGGCGCTGAAGGCCATTAGGCTCCAGACGACACTGAGATTCTTCCTGGCAGGCGCGTAGGCCGCCGCATATGCAGCCAGCTGGGAGTCCGATAGGTCGGTGATTTCCGTCGCAATTCGGCCGCCGTAGTGGGCGTCGGTGGTTGCCAGTTTCGAGACTGCCGCACGCACGTACGTCGGGAATGAGGCGAAGGCGGCTTTGCGGAGGGAGCCTACGATTAGGGGTGTACCTGACGGACCAGCGCCGTCGAGGTCGCCTTCCTCTTGTGCCGTTGCCTCTGAGAATGAGGTGATCGGCCGAATGATCGGTTTGGGAACGACTCCGCGATCGACAAGGATGCGTTGAAAGAGCGCGCGGTAGAAGTGTCGCGTGAAGAAGGCTTCACTGGTGGCTCGGTCCCAGTTATAAGGAGCTTGGACGGCCATCATCCGTGCGGTGATGTTCAGCTTCATGCCTATATCACCGCTTCTATTCGCATGCGGAAACTCAGCCAACCGTTCTGACATAGGGAATCCGTGCGGATCATAGGCCGTCGAGGTTCGCGCCGGGCGCGGGCGTATCCACCGTAGGGCTGGGATCTTGAACGTAGCTGGACTGAGTCTTTCGGTCATGAGGTTATAGCAGCATCCGATCATCGCAATTGCGACCACGGATGGGTTTAACACCAGCGATCGAATCCCGTGGTGTAGCAGGTTGCCGCAGGAGTGAAGGGAGACCACCATCACTCTTGCGTCCGGATCTGCTCCCTTGTCTTGAGCTATAGCTGTTGGAAAGCATCCTTCGCGTTCTTTTTGTGGCGGCAGCTGTGTTCGATCTTCTGCTACCGCTCCGCCGGCTGACACGTCTGGCTGAATAACATGTCTAATGATCGGCTCTAGGTAGCCATCCCGAATATCATGTGCGATATAATTCAGGACTCCCTTTTGGTTTTGGTTTGCCCTTGATTGGTTACCCTTTGCTGCTAGGGCCGTGGTATGATTGTTGCACACGGTTGGGCCAATGTTCTCCTGCTCGATGTCAATTCCGCCAAAGACATTAATCACCGTCAAGGCCTCGTCCAGTTCCGCTGCTGAATCGTTGGGTGAAATGCAGTCACCCCTCGAAGATACAGGCGGATCGTTGGCATCTGGAGAGGGGGGGTTTGCTGAAGACAACTGATGCTCTTTCGAAGTATGTGGGAGCTTGTCTCGGCGATTGTTATCCTTCTTGTTTTTCAGGGTGACCTTTTTCCGCGCAAGCTTCGCCTGGATGTCCATCCCCTGGGCTCCACGGATGTTATCATGTTTCCGCTCAATGGCGATGACATGCTTATTATATGGCGGACTCGCTAGCGTCCGTCCTAAGTAGTTCTGTCCGGATCCAAAGTCAACGATGTGGGTGATGGGTGCCTGGTGATCCTGGGCGATGTTCACACAGAGTTCATTCACATATCTCGAGAAGTTTTCCACCTCGTGGTGTTTCTTTGGTTTCATGCCCACCGCAACATGGGTTGGGATACGGCCCCGATCTGGATTCAAAGCCTCGAATTGCCGGTTGAGACTCAAACTCCGGATACTTCGAATATAGGCCAATAGGCTGGGTGGTGGAGGAGAGCCTTGCCAAGGCTGTTTCCTTCCCTTATCCCCATGGTTGTTTTTCTCTGGCCTTCCATCTGGGGACGGTAGGTAATGTGTTCCCAGTGTAGTTAGGTCTTCTTTTAACAACAGGTAAAGAATCTCGTGGATATCAAGCCGATCGAAAAACTGCCTCCAATCTTCCGGTAGTAGGGTGGTGTACAAGTCCGGTTCCCGGGTGAGAAAGTCTAGGATGTGCACGCCACCACAGAGGCTGGCGAAGAGCTCCGATGAGGTGGCAAAGGAGAGAAGGGCATCAATATAGGAATCTACATCCTTCCATTCGCTGGAGAGGGGAAGGGGCGTTGGCGGGGCCATGAGAATTCAAAATGTATATAGTAAATATGGGGGGTGTTTTATCCGGTCGGAGGCTATCGGCCCGATCCTTAGCACCCCACCCTGTCACTCTTCCACCCAGAGAGACGTCTGTCCCCGATACCCCCCTGCTGACCCCCGTGAGTATTCGCAAGCCTGGTCCGCCTCCTAGACTCGGTAAACGCTCAAGAAAGGATGAGCTTCTGAAGTTAGAGCTTGAGAAAGCGCGCCTTGAGGTTGAATGTTAACGCAGAGCCTTGACCCTAGAAGTAGAGCGCCAGCAGAAAGTGATGGCCCTCGAGGAGGAGTGTCTCTTGATGAAGCGCTCCACCCGTCGTAGGCTAGCCGAGCTTTGGTCCGAATCTCGACGCTCGCAAGGCTAATCAACCGCCCGACCTGGACGACGATGAAGGTGAGATCCCCCTAAAAGTCGCCTTTAGGTACTAGATCCCTATAAACAGGTTGCTACAATGTACGAAGGCAAATTCGACCCCAAGAATCTCTATAAATCACAGAGGAAGGTCTCTCTCAACAACGATGACGAGGAGGAGATTATGATATCGGACGGCAAGCTGCGATCCAAAAAGCGCACAGGCTCAGCAAAGGATCACCCGTACCCTGTCGTCTGGTCGGACAGCTTCCTCCAGTATATCTCGATCCTGTCTGGATTCAAGAAGTACAACACTAATCGAGTACCATGGCCAAATCATGGAGTTGTCCCGTGCCTGCATTTGGGAACATGTCCTTGTCTTGGCCTTATCCTTCCATCAGGAACGTATTATTTTGGAGATCACCGATATTGACGCCTGGCAAATGCCTTCCTTGGTTATCGACTTACACCTACGCGCTCACCTAAAGCCTAGTTCTACGGCATCAAATCGATCGCAAAACCCTACTCTTCAAACTCGAAGGGCTCAATGTACTAACTCATCAGAAGTTTGTCTTCGTTGGAACTCCGGGAACTGCACCTTGCCCGCCTACTATCGACGGCACGTCTGCCGCAGATGCGGTAAGGACCGTAAAGAACTGGATCACAAGGACCTAAAACTTAGTTAGGAATTCGATTGGGAGGCTGATCTTGCCCGTTTCACCCAGCAACGTCAAGGTGTTCCAGACCTAATACTACCGTTCTGTTTCCTATATTTGACGATTCTATGCACATGCTCGTACCCTCGCCCTCTCCATTTACCAATGCTCCTTGGCGCAAGCTTCTCTACCTCTTCCCGGGCAATCTCCCGGACATTCTTGCGGGACCTTAGTCGGCCATGAGGGTTTTTCTCAAACTATCGCCTCAGCCAACCACTCTTCGGTTGATTTGAGCCCGGGCGACATCAAGTCAAAACTGTTAGCCGATCTTGAACTCGATCGAATAACACATACTTTCTACCGATATCCTTGATCGATTTATATGCTCCCGATTGGGGCTGATCCCGGAGAAAGACGGCGGACTACGCCGGGTCCACGACCTGTTGTACCCCCCGCGTCACTTGGTCAATGCCTTCATTAACCCAGAATATGGTTCTCTCAAGTATTCTCGAACCAAACACATCATGATGAGCATAACCAAAGCCGGCCGCGGCTGTATTCTTATGAAACGGGACTCAAGAATACCTTCCGTAATATCCCTATCGCACCCCAAGCGCAATGGTTCCTAGGGTTCCAATGGGAGAGTCAACTCTAAGCTGAAAAACGCCTCCCTTTTGGACTTACTACGGCGCCATTCATATTTAGCCTTTTTGCCGAAGGGTTGCATTGGGTATTACAGTCCTGGCTTCGTTGGGATCTACTTTACCGCTATCTCGATGACTTTGTCCTTATTATCCCCGCCTCACCGTCCTCTGGTACTTCGGTAGCAGCCGCGGCCAGGGACTATGACTTTGTCACCGACCTCCTAGGTATCCCGCGAAACGAGACTAAGAACGAATGCGGAATAGTTGTCACCGTGTTCGGTTAAAAAAGGCTTTATGACCTGAACGAGCCCGACTTCTTGGCAGGTTTTTTAGGTTTCTGTTTTCTGTGCCCCGGCTGTCATGCTGGGCAGGTGTTCCTCCGGACCCTCTGGTCGTTTACAGCTACCATTCCCAAAGATCAGCTGAGGTTCGTTCGAAGGCGGTTGCCTTCTCAGCTCCGCGAAGATTTATCTTGGTGGTGCGACCTGCCCCTGTGGAACGGTATATGTTTCTTCGATACATCAACCCGAGCAAAAATATCCCTCTACATGGATGCCTCGGGCATCGGCTTGGGAGGCTTTTTCATGCTGGGTACTGGGCCGATTAACCCTCATCTCATTCCAATAGAGAATCCATTTACAGTTCCCCCTTCAACAATCGAATACGGACGCTGTGTCCGACATTAACCTCCACGAAATGGAGGTCATCAAGTTCGCATTCCAGTCCTGGGGCCTACCTGGTCGTCATCTACCGTTCTTGTTTTCACGGCTAACAAAGCATCCGAACTCGGGTCGATTAAGCAAACACTTCAATGTCCAGCAAATGCCCCCTTGCGACAAGCCCTTCCACCACCGCCAGGCCATGACATCTTTATCAAGCTCGTACGGATCGAGGGACGCCCTCTCACAGGTTGATATTGTAACAGTGGCTAATTTGTGTCCTCACCAACAAAATCACTTGCATTCGATCTCCCAGTGGCGTTTCATGCTTGAACCAAAGACCTAGCTCACCTTAAGATGTCTCACACGGCCTACGCTTTTTTTAAAAATAGTCTAGCTCCAAAAACCCATACTACCTGAAGTTCGGCGATCAAGTCCTACGAGTTTTAATGGTCCCGGGTCGGGTTCCGCGCCTGGCCTGCGACAGTCCACTCGCTAGCCGAATGGGTTACAGGCAGCGCCCTTGGCAGCCCTTTTATAAGTTTCAAGGAAAGGTGAAACCTGAAACAATCGTCACCATGCTCTCAGCACTCCGGTCGGTTCACGTTGAAAGGCAATACTCACTTGCTCCCTTCGAATCCCCATGGATTAAAAGGCTGCTCGGTGGTATCAAACATCGCCAACCCGATATCAACAAGCGCAAGGTTGAGCCAGTCTCCCTCCGAACCTTGATAAAAATAGTCGAAACTTATCTAGATTCAATAAACGGCCTCGATTTCTACCTGCGTGGTTGCCCGGGCAGGATTCCTACACTCCGGCGAGTTTACCTACTCCCTCAAGGACCAACCGCCAACCCGGAAGCCGCGATTTTGTCAATACGAAGCTCACTCGCTCTGATATTACATTCGGCGACAATTTCGAATACGCGATCCTGCGCTTAAAGCGGAGTAAGACAGACCGATTACAAAGACGTGGAGATTATTATACCGGCTGCTACATGCAACCAGACATGCCCAGTACCGGCACTTCGGTCCCTTTTTTACGTTGATCAGCAACCGCCACCGGCTCCCCTTTTCCGTACAGAAATGGGGGCCTCTAAGTACAACTATTTCGTGGATACTCTGCGCAAATGTTTTCGAGTCATCGGCGACCCTCAGTCAGACCACTACACAGGCCGCCGGGGGCGGCCTAGCATGCCGCTGACAACGGGATTCTTATTGTGATAGACAGCGCCTGGTCGTTGGTCTTCCGATGCCTTTGAGCTACTTTAACATGAGCCCCGAGTGCCGCTTTGGCCTAAACAAGCGTTTTCTTACCGAAAAGGTCCCCCCCCCGGGGGCTATTTTCATGCCATGATACAAACGTTACGCTGGCTACTTAGCCACCTTCAACCTTGTGCCATCTCGGTCCCTACTCTACTCCTACTCCACTCTTGGCCCAGCTCTACTGGCGCCCTGAATTGATGTCGCCGAGAAGGCTGACATTGTCAGCCCGAGACCGCCGTTATGTAGGTTTCCGCATCATTCAGGTGAGGGCTGTGCCGCCAATTCATAGGCTACTCCCCGCGTCCCTTGAGCTTCCTACCGTGGCCACTGAGGGTCCGCATAAAGTACTGCAGTATACTCCGTTTTTTTCAAGTGACATTGCGCGTGCGGCGTACTTGGTGTATGTACTCGTACTAACTAGTATGTGCCCCTACACGTGCCGGACGCTGCCAGCACACATATTAGTAGCTTTTTTTCTAATATGATAGATATGCATGATACAGTAAACCTTGCCCATGACGAATTGAATGGTTAGGCCTCTCGATTCGTTATAGAGTACAATTATTAGTATGTATTATGAGGGTTTGAATTTGACACAGTGTCCCGTTCGTTATACCGCGGGTTCGTTATAGGTAGTATCGTGACTAATTTGAATAAGGTACTATCATCCTATGATTTATGATTGGTAAATGGTTATATATAATAACCTTTGGGGGCTAATAAGTTAGATCCGGGCGAACTCGCCCGAGCCCCCGGACACATTTTCTCACAGATGGGTCTGTTTTCGGCTTAGCCCACCCCGCAGCTCCTTTATAGTTGGTAGAGAATGGGATTGATGTATGATATTGTAGAAATACATAAATATAGAAACAATGTTATAATAGTATTCTAGCAAAGGGGTAATAATCTGAAGCCAATCACGAAAGATCACAAAGTGCCGACGTTATATATCATTAAGATGCTCTTTAACTATGATAGGTCAAGATCAGGATGAAGGTGACATCAACATGGCGAAGGTGTAGGAGGCTAGTAATTAATTATTTAGGCTTATTAAGCTGCTTGAAATATAAGGTCCATCATCTTTCAAAACAGCTCAACTATGTAGTGTATATGTGCTAATAAGTAGCCTAGGCTGTTTATGACAATCTTCGGGATACCACAAGGTGAAAAAAGCGGCTAAGTGTCTTGGCGGACCGCCGGACTAACCATTAGTTGCGAATCGATGTTAACCAAGAAGCCGATACAGTGAGTATATTCGAGACATGCTACTTTATCATCAGAATTAAATGGGGGTACGAGAAAGTGGATACCCAAGGAAGAGAACTAACCAGGAACAGTCAGTGGTGACCCGCATGGAGAGGTCAATAAAAGCCGTCACGAGACACGGATGGGGCAAAGTTCAGTAGATTTCCCACTAGCAGATCATCATCCATGGAACCTTGGAAGGATTCGAGAGCTTCTAGAAACGGTTGGCGTCTGACTTCAAACCTACATCCGGTTTTTTATATGACACAGATCATATATAGCTATATAGTATGCATAGTAGACTTGTCATGGTTTTTTTTTTTTAAAAAAAAAAAAAAAAAAAAAAAAAAGACCACACTACACTGGCAGACTGCAAAAGCTGCGAAAATGAGAGTGGGTAGTCCTGTAAGAACCCCGATCACTAACTGGTTGTATTAATAATAACAACCGCCGGAATAACTAACCCTCCCTTGCACTTTTGAAGAATGAATGGAAATGTCAATTAGTTACTATAGTAATTCTTATTATTCAACAGATGATACATCCGGAATTCTAAGTAATGATTAGATTAGTTCATTCTCATGCTTTCTTCTGTTCGTTCCCTACATTCCCAACATTATCGTTGAATCTCCAACGTCTTCCTTTCCTTTTTCCCTTAATTCCTTACTTCCCGCGGTTTGCCTGAAGACTCTTCGAAACACAACATATGAAGTCGACCGAATGGAAGCTGATCGGGCTCCGACTGACGAGAGAATGTCCCCGGGACAATCACTTTTCGGTCGTGTACCCGATGTTCTCTTTCAGATTATCAATATCGGCGATGTCTCGTCCATACCAGCCTTGTGCGCTCTGAACCGAATCACCTACCACACCATTAAGAACAACGAAATGCTTATTTGTTCCATGTTCATCCGTTACCGCCAAATAGCCCCCTTTGATCCGATCCTTGTCTTTGACCGTGCGACCAGCCGTCCATCCAGCTTGACGGTTCAAAATCTGCAGAGACTTGTTAAGCGTCAGGAGACTGCACGTAAGTTGGGCTCTCGCGTGGCTCGTTCGGGATGGGGAGCCTGGTGGGCGATCAAAGATTCCGAGTTGGATGAAATGGACGACGAGGCAAACTTGTTCCGGCAACGTGTCGAACGGGGAGTGTACGTCATCTTCCAGATGGCCGACATCGTCCGGGATATCAAACAAACTAGGCTCAAGCGGTCAGGGATCTGCTCGTTGCTGACCAGGGCCTCCTATTTGCGTTGTGCGGCTGGCGCACTAGCATGCTTGCCCTGTAGAACTCAGACCGGAGAAAGGCGCAAGTGGTATTTTGGGGATATCATCGCTCATATCAACGCCGTTATATCCCGGAAGACCCGAGAGGAGGAGATTGGGAAGAAATGTCTAGCCTTCCGAAAACACTTGAATGCGGAACGGGAAATTGATTTTCACATTGCCTTGCAGATGCTGGGCCGGTTGCTGGAGATGATCATTTTTGCTCATGGCCCCGATGACGGGAACAGCTGTCGCAATGACAGTAGCATCACATGGTGGTTTCTGCTGCGACAATCTTCCCACTCCCTGGCGCGGATCTTTCTTGATTTGCCAGATACCAAATGTTGCAGTATTGAGGAACGGGTTCGAATGGACAATGCCGTCTGTGTCTACTCGGAGTCATTGAAAGAATATTGGTGCGCCTTGATGGGCAATTCCAACTTGGCTTATCACCGATACGAGGCTTGGGTAAGAAATTGGAGCGTCAAACCAACCTTGAATGATAACGGAGGGGATATATATGATCTCCGTGCGCGACAATGGGTGAGACAGATGCGGGGCGAAGGCGATCTGCTGCTACGAGATCAATAACGGCACCATCTTGGTTCCTATTTTTTTTGTCCATGAGTCGCGGATAGTTTCTTCCTTCGGTTTTCGGAGTTGGATTATCAAAGTCTATTCACTCCCGTATTCTGTCTGGAGTTCTTGATATGTCCTCTACAGAAGCAGACTCCACAATAATGCTTGGATATAAAGCATAAGAGACCCCAAGAAGAGAAAGAAAATGTAGTTTTTTTTTTTTTTCTTTTTTACAAAAAGCTCACCACATAGGGCTACGAAAACCCCTTTACCTGACCCCCCTGGGGTGGTCGGCCGGGATTTTACAGACAAACCCTCTTCCCCAGAGGAGGATTCGAACCCCAGACTTCCATCAGGAGCACCGTGAAAACTGTCGTGCCCACTAAGCTAGTCACCCGGGGTTTGCTTGATAACGAATGCTGAATTTGGTTCACATCTTGTCTGCTGCCGCCTAGCCATTTGAGAACGTGACGTCATTGTCAGGCTTCATCCAATTAATAGGGGAAGATTCCGCCTTTTGCCTCGGCATAAGGATGGCGAACGAAAATAAGCCCGCTATATTATTTCCTTAGGGGCTCATAGGTTATTCTCTCGTTCACGACCATGATACGATCGTATAAGTCAACATTCGAAATAGCCTTTGAGTGCCTCAGAACGATTAGTATCTTCGTCAACTTCACAACTCATTCCGGACTAACTCTGAACTTACCAAAGTCGCATCATCATGCCGATCGGTTGATGAACACGCTCCGAGACAGTTTCCGCTCTTACAGACTCCAGCCTGCACTCTCTCTTCTCTCATCATTGTGGAGCCGCTTTCCAATTTTGTTCTGAGCAGATCGCTGATTCGCAATTGGGTGTTCATTTGGATTCAGTCTTGCTCTTTCTAGGCTTTCCGGCCCGAAGTGGGTTATCAAATCCTGATTAATTCCGAAGGCCTAGCGTTGGGCCCTGACTAAGCCACCGAGGGCCTTATATAATGAATGAGGCGATGCGGCAGTTAGCCCTATTGCCCCTTTAGACTGACGATGTGATGAACCAACATTCACCGGTATCAAGATCTAATCAATCTCGACTGAGTCTTTATGTGCAGGATCAACAATTGATGATAAATAGACATTCCTTCCACCTGTTACGCAACTTTTATCTCGTCTCTATTTTCACCATTACATCTTGTCATTAGCACACCCCACTGCTACATACTAGGTACTCTAATTCTGTAACGTAGAGATGGGCCTTCGTTCGGGTTACTTCCGGGGGTGGGGACTTCCCTGATTCTTTTGTTAGCGAAAGAGAACCGGGGCTATAATCTAAGGGTCTCGGCATATACATGTATGTATTAGTAGGAAGAGAATCATCTATATAGCCTGAGCACTGTATATCCCGAGGACCTACCTCATTCCGTGGCATGAAGCGTGGAGAGCACATGTCGATCTCGAATAGAACCACCAGACTCTCAAATATGTTTTATCGATGTCCTACATTCTAGACAGCTTTGGATTCCTTTGAATTTCGAAATAAAGAAACGGCACGTATCATTGCTATTAATCGTATCTGAAGCCCTTCGTCCCCTTGCGCATCCACCAGCATTAACAAGTAAGGTGCTTTTTTTGCTATTCCAGAAACCGACAGAATATATGATGAAAGCTTGAGATGGGGTGTTGGACGTGGCATTTATGTGTACATACTTATTTGTCCGTACGTACACCAATTTATTATAGGTTATGTAGTGATACGTATAAGCAGTTAAACCTCTTAATAAAGGCAGCACCTACATGCAACAACACGGCAATGCTTGGCATTTTCATTTAAGGTAACGAACAAGAAATTCCATGGCATGGGGACAAACTTGAGGAAGGAAAGGTGAAAGAACGAAGGAGTGGGAAATACGGACCTTATCTTAATATGGCCAGGGGGTCCCTTGCTTAGGCAATGTAGCTATTGGCAATTTTCATAGCCTTTGGGAAAGCCCTTTCACAGAAGGACACCTTGCTGTTCCCGTGAGGGGAATCCCGTAACTATTCAGCCATTAATCAATCCATCATAGAGTCTTGGTTCAAGTTGGTAAGTAAAGCATGACATCGTCACAAGGAAGGATAGTTAGGAAGGATAGTTGGAAAGAAATAGAACAGTTGTAGCGTGTATAGAAAGACAAAGCTTAGTTAGTTAAAATAGTAGAAAGTAAAGAGAATAGCTACTGTTGTGGATGAGAGAAAAAGAGTAAAAGTAATGAACGGGGTTTGGGTCCAAGAAAGTTTTCGCAGTCGGAATCATTCGGGTCTTTCCAACGGAAGATGGGGTGAGTACCTCGTGTCGCCCAGCCTGTGGCTTATGAGTTAACTATTTCGTCCAGATAACCTACATCTTGGCCCAGCACCGAGCTGATTGAACATTGTTGTGATTGAGATACATCATACATAAGGAAGAATAGCACTTACCAGCAAGCCGTCCCTATAGAAAGGCGCCCTACATCATCGCGCTGTCGGGAAAGAGAATGAAGCGCAATTAGATTCTATCAGCCTATCACTGACGCCATTGCCCTTATCTATAAAACCCTTTGTCGGTGATAAGATTTGAGGCGGTGTCGGAAGTCAGTTGTTCGCGATGCAATAGGTCACCAAACACGTCCAACTTTCGATAATGGCTTTAAATGAAGTAGCTTGGCTCCATACTAACTGATTCGTGGATGAGAATACAAGATGTTGATATGATATAGATCTTCCGAGGTTGATATAAGTAAAACGGTGAAGTTTGCATTATGTTATATACTTCCTTCATCTCTGCCTGCTTCCTCTTCCCGTCGGTCCCGCGTGTCACGTTTCCGACATCCCTATCTGCTGCCAACACATATGTTCGATCATATGATGAGTATGTAGATCCCCCAATCAGGATGTAGATCGGCCGCTCATCTTGCGCCTAGCCCCACCAACGTACGTTGGTATATCACCACCGGTATACCTGCGCCAACTGGGAGTCCCGCATATAGTTAGTTAGGTAAGTTGTGTACGGTTCCCTCATCTGCAAAACGTTTCCACATTTGTACGATTCTATGCACGGGTTGGGGTATCAGAGGACAATCGACGAACCCAGCATATCTTGGATTGCTAGTAGGGCTTCTCGTGCCCGGTCGGGGAAACCTAGATATCGGGAGGAGGCCTGGATCGGGCGTAGAACATTCTTGTTCCTGGTGCGCAACTCGTCTTCCAGTACATACTTGTTGACTGTGATTTGTCACAACACTTGGGTCGGCCTGAATGCGACGAAGTCACCTCGACAGAACGGTGATTTATGGATACATGCTCGGTGTCATCATCGAATTTGCAAACCAGCCCTCTCTTGTCCTGCAGGCACGCTAACACGCTGGTCACGGCCAACACCTACTCGCAAGCCCGCCCATCGATATCCTCCTTTTAATCTTATGTTCAGCTACCGCAGCCCCATTTGTGAAAGAAGTCTCTTTCAGGTTTGGCACATTTATAGAACGCTGACGCTCAAGTTCAATAGATTTCTCTCACTGTGCTACAAGCTCGGGATGTATGCGTAGCCAGTGGGTTTACCGGCTTAGGCTCTCTGGGGACAGTCACCGTAGCTAGAATCCCATTGGCGGTGGTAGTCATAACCATGCTTGTAACGTAAGGGTAAGCTTCCATAAATGCTCCAGATACCGGTAGAAAGTTTTATCTTGATACCGGCCAAGTTTGAAATGGACGGCGTGTCTGGGTGCCCTTCATTGCTGATGGATTCTTATTTTAGACCGAACTGGCTAACAAGCTAGCAAAAACTTAGAATAGTCTTGACTGAATGGCGCCTCCTCCGGATTCTAATCATGTGAGCGGGTGAGTAAGCACCCGTCTGACTTGCTACGTGATTAGGTTAGCTTCAACGTAGCCTTGCTTGGCTAATAATCAAGGATTTTCTAATTCTAATGAAAAAAAAAAAAGGGGCACGAGCACGCTAGTTCAGATTTGTATTAACGCCTGCGCAACGCCCCATTTTACGATACGATACGATTTTGACAGCACAGATCTAATGACTAAACAGGAAATGTAAAGTAATTAACTATATTAGCCACACATAATCCTCCTTACTGGGTTGGTTCTCTAGCATGGCCATTACAATCCTTCTGAGCCTCCATATTAAGCCTCTCAATAAGGTTTTGTGGAGCAATCAACCGTAGGTAGGCACGCTCTTAGGGTAAGCGACCTGCTCGTCAGATCTGTGTGTGGGAATATCGGCAGACATAGCTAGCAACTCAAAGTGACGTAGATTATTGGATTTGATGAAAAAGTTCGGGATTTTCTAATTCTAATGAAAAAAATAAAGTGGGCCGTGAACACGCTAGTTCAAATTAGTATTAACGCCTGTGTAACGCCCCATTTTACAATACCTAGCATGGCCCGTGTCATCATTCTGATTGTTACGATCCTTCTGAGCCTCTATATTAAGCCTCTCAACATCAACGACTCTCACCAGGTTTTGCGAAGCAATCGACCGTAGGTAGCCAGGATCATACAAATCATCTTCCGTGCCACCTCCACGAGAAATACCCAGTTGTGTAGTTGACAAGTGCACTAAATCGTGGTTCCCACTAACATCCCACCTTGCTCCCTGCCTGACTATATTGACTTGCGGAATTTGAACTTCTGAAGGTGGCGGCTCTG
>JAHQZX020005265.1:0-27836 GCA_019804575.2 Pseudotulostoma volvatum
GCAGCCGCCATGATGAATACGAATAAGGGGAGAAGTTTGGGTGCTAGTGCATAGGGGTTCTGAGATGTGGGAGTTGTGTAGTATGAACTATTGTTGTTTTGGTGAGTGGATTGCTTATTTCGTAGGTATTCGACCCATTCATTGACGCTCTCTGGCCTGATATTTTCTAATCTGCTGCCCTGAACCCTATTAGCTCTAGTCTAGTCAAATGAGGTCCTCGGTTCATATCCAGCGCCGAACCGCCAGTATATTTGATTCTTTTCTTTCGCTGGGATCCTTGGGTCTTGAGGGTTGAACCAGGCTGCAGAACAATATAGCATTTGGGGGACAACAACTGCCTGGTACACTTTGCGCATACCTTGCAGTGAGGCCCCCCACGTAGAGCCACTGAGGCCTTTGAAGGCATCAAGGCAGGCTATCGCTTTGCCTATAGCTCGCTGCGATGGGCTTTGAAGTTGCCCTAGGTAGCCTCCTTAGTTGGATGTATCATTTGTCTCACCCGTTTCCGTTAGGCAAAGCTAAGGTTTACCTATGTGTGTGGTCGTTGGGATTGCTGAAGCGTAATAGCCATATTTACTTGGTGCAAATACTGAGGCATGAAGCTGGGCCCACTTACTAGTAAGGCTCTGTTGTGTCTGTCTATTATATAGTAGTCGGTTGATCCTCTTCGGTCAGTGCTTCAGCTATGTAGGACACAAATCCACCCAACGCGAATGCCGTAGAACTCTCACCGCCCTAGGTGTGTGTTTCTACAGCGTAACTGATTCTCTGGGCAACAATCGCTTCTAAGTATCTTTACTAATGTGTTTAATAACGCAATAGGCCTATAATAGTAGGCGGTTTGGTATGACGTTTGGGGCAATCCGTCCGCAGGAGCATGTTGTGATGCCGATGCCTACAACGGACAGCCTACAAAGGCATGCGAGCTACCGGTGCGGGCGTTGGAGCTTTCGCCCACTAACACCATTATTGATTGGAAAGCCCCGCTCAGCCGATCTAGTACATACAAGGCCAGATATTTTGAACTATGAGTTATTATTATTCTAGGTGAAGGACATCCAGAAAAACGAATTCTGCGTCAGGCTGTTCCGCTATTGGATACTCTATCGTCAACTGCAAATTTAGTAACGTTAACTTACTAATATTCTTCTCGGACCCACCAAGGTGAGGATAACAAACCCGGTCACCTTCCTGGGGCGTCTTATGGACATGGATTTTTATATCGGATGTTGCGATTAGCTCAGAAAGATGAGGGTAGACATCGACCTTATATAGGTTGCAAGCAAAGGTTAACCTGGTATTGGGTTCCTGTCGCTCACGTTGATGACAACTCTATATAACAACTATAATAAACAACCATTAAACACCACATTAAGAACAAGAGAGGGAAGGAATCTTGGGAGTAGCTTCCTCAAGATGGCCGGTATCTACCCTATGCGCATGGAGTAGAGCCTAATACGCCTCACCATTCCGTTTCTGTTATATTCCTTCATTCAATAGTCTGAAAAAAAGGAAAACTTGAAGCGATAAAAAAAGAATGACTTGAGTCTCATTAGGCTGTTGACGCACTGTTGAGGCGCAGGTTTCACCATACGATCCAAGATACTCGACTTGACTGCCTTGGTCAGGGAATCCGCTAGCATCTCATCCGTGGACACGTAATAAGCGTTGATTTCTCCATACTCTATGAAATCCCGAATTGCATGGATGCATATGTGCTTGCGTCTCCCGCGAGCTGTAGGGTTGGCAGCTAGTGCTAATGCACCCTGATTATTGATCCCCAATTCGGTGAGTTTCCCAGGATTTACTCTTAATGTAATGGGGCACGCCTGTGGCAGCAAAAGGTTAAGGAATTCGTCACCTCGAAAAGTTTCTGACAGAGCACAGCAGATCCCAGAGTGTTTATCAATAACCGAAGAATCATTATCACCGTTTACGTGGATGATAAACTAGTCTTCGGCAGGGGTTTTAAGGATATTGATTCGATGAGGGGCCTGCTCAAGGAGTTTCATTCAATGAAGGACTCCGGCAGAATGAGTAAAATTCTGGATCAATTCAATTTGCGGTAAACCGATTGAGTCAACACCTAAAGCCCCGGAAAGTACACCTAGCAGCAACGAATCATCCGCTACAGTGCTTACGCCGAACAATCAGCTACTCGACCACTTACTCGTCAGGAACTAAGGGGAGCGACGGCAAGCTTATTGGATACTTGGACTCATCGTTCGCCAACGGAATGAAGCAGCGATCCACAGGCGGATACGTGTTTATGATAGCTGGTTAAGCCGTAAGCAACAGATTACCGCTCTATCAACTACAGAGGCCGAATATGTTGCAGCAGCTAAGGCAGGCAAGCAAGCCGTTTGGCTACGTCACTTCCTCGATGCGATTCGGAAACATGTATACGATTGGCAACCCGCTCTACCGAGAATGAATCCTAAGAAAGCCCACCGAACTGGGGATCGATAATCGGGGTGCGTTAGCACTAGCTGCTAACCCTATGGCTCACCCTACAGCTCACGGGAGAAGCAAGCACATACGCATCCGTTACCATACAATTCGGGATTTCATAGAGCATGGAGAAATCAACGCTTATTACGTGCCCACGGACGAGATACTAGCGGATTCCCTGACCAAGGCAGTCCAGTCGAGTATCTTGAATCGTATGGTGAAAGCCCTACGCCTCAACAGTGCGTCAACGGCCCTTCAGATCTGACAGGTAAGGAGATATCAGGAAGGTGAATGGAGGGCTCTGGAGTTGGATATACAACTGCGTCTAAATTTTTGTCGATATCTACTTCATCATCTTCAACTTCCTCTCGATCATGGATATCCTCTGAGGTCTCTTCTATGTCCAGTGTTGGTTGTGAATCATCTGGTGACTTTATCAGCACATAGCACTTGCAGCTATATGCTTTCAGGTGATGTAGGATGGGTTTTCGTGGGCCGACCATCCCTTGAGAGGACATCACATGCTCGTGGAAGACCTCCTAAGGGCTCCTCCCTCCTAGTGAATGCTAAGGCGTACGAGTGTGAAGATAAGCCGCTGTACTCACGATCCCTCGCCAAAGAGCGTGAGGAAGTTGGCTAGAAAGCCTCATCGCCCAGCCTTTGCCATAACTGTTCTCCCGGCACGCTCCGCAGTGCCATTTTGGCCGTTTGTCTCGGGTGCACAACGTTCGAATGTGGTTCTACGGCGATTGGGCCATTCCTTGGTTTTCTTTCAGTTTAACTTGTTTCGCTTATGACAGAGATGGTTGAATCGTAACGTAGGAGAAGAAGCCAATTGGCTGCGTCTTGGAGAATTAGGATATTTTCATCCTCTCGTGAACAAGTAGTGAAATACACCAACATCATTTCAGTTGCCTCGCAAGTAATGTTTATGCATCTCCGAATGCTTCGCCCATCTCCTTGATATCCATCCCATCCTTGTTCAAGGCCAGACCAGTCAATATGGATCTGATGGAAAAGCCTCGAAGATTTTTTGGGATCTGGTCGCCGTGAAATTTGTTGTGTGATTTTTTCTATGGCACAGTCTGGGCATTTTGAAGTTGAGGGACCGCGTACTCTTACCTCCAATGCCTGCTTCTCCAAGTGCTAAAGTGCAGCAGGCCCAATATGTCCTCGAGAACCTCTTGACTGCGTTGTGAATCGCTCTGATTTCTCATTTGAGGTGGAAGTACCGAGGACAATATGCTATGATTATTATTTGTTGTTTTCGTTATGCTCGATCACATATTGGCCATGGATTTGCCTCGCCGAGCGCCTCATAATCATTTCTAATCGTGATCTGCCCATCTCTATGTTTCCGATCTATTCCTCGGGCTTCAAGAAGTCGTAGAGACACGATATTCGTCAGAAATTGGGGGCAGTAGGCTACATCGTTTAACCTAGGCAATCGCTTCCTACCCTTTTGGTTAATTAACACCATATCAACCTTACCGTAGCCTTGTATTGGAACTTCCCCACTCCTACAAATAGCATAGTGTCTGCGCGGCTGAACCTTTGACGATCTCGTGAGAGGTGGATAGAGGGCCCTGGGTCAAGGAGAAAAGGGTCTCACAGTGGAAAGATATAAGATGTGGAGAGTATAGTTGTAGCAAAATGCTCATTTATTTGTCCAACTATTTTCCCAGACTGCGTCCCCTTCTCTAGCTCCTTCCTTCTATCCACAGCCTCATCTCCTTCGCACTGTTTCCTTAGTTCTCGCCTGATTCCTTCCGCCTCTCTGAGCTTCCGAATATTCTCTACGAACTTGTGGTTGCTCATCTTCTCTTGGAATCTCTTTCACCTTTCTTCTGGGACCTGAGACTTCTCAATCTCTTCCTCAGTGGTTTCAATTCCATCAAACTGAGGTCCAACGGCAAAAGCTGCCTTTGTGTGATTGCCCATGCCTGCAACTTTCATATCGCTTCTAATAGATTTCCGCTCCCATGCTTGCCTCAGCTCCATTGAGGCTCTATAGACACTCCAGTCGTTCGAACCGTTATAAGTGGTGGCTTCAACGAGTCAATCACAAAGTCCGTTGTGCTCCAAGGACCTCTCCCCATGTGAGGTTGAACTTGCTTGCCCAGAGCTGGTAGAGAGTAAGATCGGCATTACATAATGTCCGCTTTTGAGTGAACAAAAAATTTCTCGGTCGAGCTTAGCTCTTATCGTGACTGTGCCCTTTGCTTCACAGTCGAGAAGGAGACCAGTTCAGGCTCTTGAAGTTCAAAAGACGTCTGCGGGTCAAAAAACTTCTACAAGTCATTTGGGATTCTTTTTACATTTGAAAACTATTGAGTGAAAAAGATCTGGTCTGTCAAGAAATGATTTCACCTACTGCCGTATTTTGCAGTGCCATATCGTAGGGATGAACGCGTAATGGATATAATGTAATAAGTTGGCTGAAAAGCGATCCGGGCTCATAATTATTGAATAGTAAATTTTATTACAGAGTACTAGTAATGGAATAGAATTGTTGACAACTGTTTATGTTGTTCCTTTTTATATCTCACTTTGCTATATACATAATTTGCATAGAAAATGAATCGCATATAGATGAGATAGTAACGATTGATAATGACGATAGACGATAACAGGCTTATATGACAGATGATGGGATAGCGTAAGAATGGGAATAAGAGTTTATGTAGTGGTAATGATACGTGACTGTTCAACAATTTCCTATAAAATAGCCGGGGGGCTAATAATATGGAAAGACCTTGACCGATCCACTCACATTATAGAGCAGTAGTGTTTCCGGAATTTGCGGAGAAGCCTCTCTATCGTTACTTCCGGGGGGATATTGGAACGAAGCCAGAGGATTTGGAGAGGGTGATTATTCCCTTATCTAGATTCAACCATTGAATATGCTAACATACATAGTACCCAAGGTAAACTTGGTATTGTACTTGAGTAAGATCTGGGACTGTGGCGAGTCGGACCTTGAGTTCTGAGTTGCTAGGAGATGTTGCTTAACTTGAAAGTATGCTTTTTGGATGAATCCGAGGTGTACTTGCAACAGAGAAAAAGCCTGCAACGAAACGGTTTGGTGTTTTCCCGTGATAATTGTTTTGTCCTATCACCGAATTTTTGCAATAGTATTCTTAAATCCTTTTGATGGTAAGACATCTTAAAGAGCTGGAGAAGATGACTCTCAGTCTTGTAGGTATCCTGATCCTTACTGTGTATATAGCAATCGTGTGGGAGCGTTTGATGAGACCTTCAAATCTTGAATTCAACTCACATTACAATATGAATCCCTTAAAGAAGCCTAGCGAAGGAAGGTTTGGGGCTTCATGGATCGGCTGGGTGATTTAGAACATGACAACATCGATCGACGTCGATGATGGCCATGTGGAAGACCTAGCTTAACAAAATATGAATGGAAGGCGAATCCGGATTGTAATAACCACAGCGCTGCAGCTGGCTTAAGATAAGAACGGGCGGGCCGTTGGATTTTGAATCCTTGGAAGATCGGACTATGCAGATAAGGGCGTAGAGCAGTGGTAGGAACCAGGTAGGTGTTAATGGTGACTGCCCGGAGTTAGCCTCTTAATCAGTACCTAAGGTATGACCTCGAAAGGTGTGAGGATTATCTTCCAAATGTCATGCATTATAATTAATATAACCTGTGACTATATGATCTGGTCTCGAAGGTAAGATCTTTTTTTCTCCAAAGATGTGGGAAGAAGAATAACTTATGATCCTATTAAAGTATTGTATTTATTTTATGATTGGCATAGGAAGCATACCTGGTAGTGTCAATACCATTCGCCTTGGGCCTCGAACTAAGTGCTTGTACAAAAGATAATAGCATAACTGAAAAGCGATTTTCAGATTAGAGGGGTACTACATTAATATTTGTGCAATAGCCTGTTTTGAGAGCGTCGCCTGAACTGGCCTCCATCGTCTGAATCCTTTGTACGCTCCGGAACTCCACGTGAAGTCGGTGGGACCAACGTTGTTGATATTGAATTCGGGACAATATAACTCCTCATTTATTGTCGCCCGTGCCTATCTTATCCGTGAAACAATGTTACCTATATAAAAAAGGTTTCCCGGTCAAGCGCCACCTTACTCCGTACGCTTAATAAATGATCATTCGTGAGCGTAAAGGCGGCTCTGTATATAGTAGTAAATCGGAAACCTAGATAGCGGTCTGTAGGCTTGCTCGATCAGGGAATGTATAGTGGGAAATGGAGAGATCTTCAACCAATCACGGGCTACCGCGAGAAATCTCAAGAGGCGGTAGGCAATGGGCATGGCTGTTTATCTTGTCACCGGTCCCGTGAGCCAATCGAGAGGACAAAACGCCGTACGGTGACTCATCATGCTTCTTGGATCATTCGAGTCTATCTTCGATTGGCTAACATCGGCGCAATTTGACCGTGGAAGGCGCCTGCTATCGTTTTCGTGTCAACAGATTGCCGGTGGTGAGAAACCCCCTGTCACCCATGGCGCTACGCCATTCAATAGATAGCTGCCCTAGAGTCGCTCGGCCATCACGCTTCATGTCTTTCTGCAGCGCCTCAAGACCATCTTGTTGGCCATGCTCCTGTTCAACAAGGAACGCCACTTGGAGAACATCTCGAGGGTTCATTGTCGGCCGTTCAGGTTTGAACGAATTTGGTGTCTGGAGATCCCAATTGAGTGATCGGGCTTTAAAGGGGGGAACCGGATTCAGCGTAGTTTGCTTGAGGAAAGGATTTTAATGTTAATTAATGCTTGCCTAAGCGTAGTGCTGCCGAAGGAAAATGTGGTGAGACTCACCTCGACGATAACGGAACTGTCCCCAACATTTTCCAGCTGTGCTTCAAGCGCAAAACGGAGTAGCTGTGACTTTCCATATGGGCCTAGAGACTTGTTATCCACATCTAAAGGCGGCAACTCCGAGGCTTTAGTCCTGACGCTGAGGCAAGGTTGTGCAATAAACTGGTAGAGTTTGCGGAAGGTCCTTGCTCTTCCACTCGCTGCCCGAGAACCATCTGTCGTCATGGTATCCATGTAGCTGACGCTGACAGCCAGGACATGATTCCCTTCTTCCTTTAGATCGAATCGGATGATTCTTTGGAAGGACTGTCCTTTCCCTAGGGTATCCATCCGAGAGCTCTCCCCTGGCGGCGCTAAATCTAATGACACTACTTGTGAGGGGGTCTGCATTTCAGCAGCAATGTGGACAGAAGTGACTACTTTCGACGTCTCCTCTTCTGGAAGTTCATTGTTCGCGCACAGCGAGCAAGCGAAAGTCTCCCCGACGTATGCGGACCCAAAGGCGGGAGGGAGTGTGACCTTGTAGTTGGTTAAGGGTTAATAGTAGATATATACATTGACGGAATCCCATGCATACATTGGGGCTGAGAATGAATTGGCCGTCACATGCCTCAGAAGGATAGCTTAATGAGGCCTTATGTGATATTGTCGTGCCTTCCGCCGGAAGTGGATATTGGTAGGACAGTGAAGGACGGGATAGCCTAGGGCAGTTAATCCTTGCACAGAAGCTTGATCTCCGGATGTTCTAAGCGCTCGTGACTATTACCGTAAAACTGGATGCTGATCAGCTCAGAGCTGGGTATTGTTTTACTATCATCGTTCTGCACACCTTTGAGAGATACACTGTGAGGTCCCTTTGGCCCCTCGGTGCTGGAGTGAGCACGCGGCCGGGCCATAAATATGTAATCAAATTCAAGTCGACGAGATTAGTAGTATAGTTATTTCTCGTACTTGAGCTCGAGGGGCCCTCGCTCAATAAGAAAGCAGTATCATAGTATGTTCCGTGACGGAGTTATAGGCCGGATGTATCAGCGGGGCTTGCCCAAAGTTATGGTGGCAGAATTTCCCAAAATCATCCAAGGAATGGCGACTACTTTTCGGACCGCGTCGCCACAAGGTATTTGAAAATTCATTGTATTATTTCATAATATATTGACCGCAGGATCCCTCCAATTATTGTTAGCTAGTAGTAGTATTAACAATAATAAAAAAAATAGGTGTCTAAATTAGACTGATCACCCGGTTGCTCCGTGTCAACTCTCCATCACAATTGGATCTTTGCCTTAAAAAATTTACCACCTTTGTTCCGTGTCATGCGTCCTTTGCGCATACCAAATCGACTGACGTGCAGACTGAATGGTAGCGGTATAAGCGTGTGCGAAATCACCGAAATCATTTGCAAGAAGTTCCAGTCGTCTGAGTCTGATAGCTCTTGGTCTAGCTACATGTCTACTTCAACAGCTAATCTTGAGCACGAATACCCGGACCAGCTATAGCGACCCTATTGGTGGTATGGAATCGAAATTACACGGCACCATTACAGAACGACAAAATAAATCATGTATTTTTGGATAGAGTACTGACCTTATAGAATGATAAAATACGATATCCTTTTAAGTTTAATAAGACCCTCAAAGGTGGTGAAGAAATTAGCGCTTGAATTTTGGGTTGCGTTTTCATGGGAGATCCTTTCCCGAACAAGTACCTAGGTAGGTAGCAGCTATAAGCCGCGGTCGGCCTGGTTAGAATTGTACCGTAAATTACGGAGTACCGGTGACAAAAGTCATCATTACCACAATAAAACGCATCCCAAAAGGTAGTTACCGGCAACAAATAATTATTACGTACGAACCCACCTGAAGGGTTACAAAGACAATTGAATTCACTAGCGGTATCATCCAAAAGATATGCCTTCTGATGAGACGTCAGTTTCTTCCATTTCCCGCGATTCCTTGTCGATAGAGGTTCCTCTTCAGACAGCTTGTGTAGCACCCTGGGATAGTACTGTTAGGCACAGGAGCCAAAGAAGGTCGAACTGTCTCTTGTAATCCATCGATCGAATCGGTACAGTTCTCCCTTAGACTGATACCAGAAATATTCGATATGGCTAAGTTTGCAGTGGAACTTTGGGTAGAACATGGCGATGTAAGATCTTGTTTCAATCTCCTCCTCGATCGCGGATTTCCGCACCAAGAAATCCGGTTGTAAAAGATAGCAGTCGGCGTGCACAACAACCTGTAATAAGAGAACAGAATTTCAAAAAAAAAAACGAAAACTTGGAAGCACCGACTATTTGAATCACATTTTTCAGGTGTGACCCACAGTCCTTACACCCTTCTTTTTGCCTCCTTGCGAGATGCACAAATCGGTTTTGCCACACACTCATAACGGGCCTTTCGACTATGGCAATCGTCACAAATCCTCTTTGAAGTGCAATTATCGCTGTGCACATTTTTCTCTTTGCGAGATCGACACTTGGTACCCTTAATACATTGCTGGCAATTGATCATGTCCCGACAAGCACTGCATCGCCTTTTGGGGCACTCAAAGATCATTCCCCCGTTAGGTCAAATGCTCCTTTCTTCTAGAACCCTTTGGAACCCTTTCGGACCTATGCAGTGAGTCCGGCGTCGGGATCCTGCCAGGTGTAACATTTCTTGAATCCTTGTGGTATCCCCTTAACCGTTCCGAAGAAGGGCTGTTAACCACCCTCTCCCTTGTTCATCGCGGAGACTCGGGGAGCTTCATCAGCGTAGATCGAATGGCTCGTTGCATTGTCGAAAAGAAACAGAAATTGATAACCTGGGTGAAGGGCTCCGACAATGGGGAGTGTCTTCTTTTCAAGATACTCTAAAAGTTTCTAGCCGTCCCAGTAGCCGTCTTCCTGTCCGTACTCAAATAGCTCGACGGCCTCCAACGGGATATCTGATGCCATCAATTCGGCCTACCGCCCCGATGGAAGCGACAACACATTCAGTCTTGACTATGGAAAGAGGAACTCGGAGACCATGGTTCCTCTCCTTCCCTTTGGGATGAATGCATCATTTTCAGGGGTCCATGCATAAATGCCGGCCGTCGTTTGCCGAAAAGATGCTTTCGTCATCAGTGATGAGAATGACCGGTCGGCGGTCTAGTCCTCCCACCCTACAATTTTCGGATATTGCTTTCGTTTCATCGAGCTATCTGCATTGAACTCGACTAGGTACGGTAGAATTTCCTCGATAGCATCTAGGAATGTCTTCTGGCCAACTCCAGACAAGTTGTTCCTCACTAAAGAAGGGGTTTCTTGTAGATTGGATGGTGTCATTTTATTCTCAACTATCAGGCTGATCCAACACACAGGTTTTATAAGCTATTCCTAGCTGTTTTGGTTGTGGTATAAAGTCGCCGACAAATATGATTTAAATATCCTGTGGTAAAAGTTGTGAGTTACTGCCAAATCTAATAAGAGCTAAAGAAGAGATAGGTTCTCTTGATTCTAATTCGGTGCTATAATACAAGAATATCAAGCATAAGAAAAAGAAGGAAGAAAGGAGGCTCCTGTGGACTAGCGTGCACTATTCCTTCTTCCGTAAGGTGTCCCAGCCAGTCCCAGGTCAATTATTAGTGGAGTAGGGTATCGACTAAGCCATATGTAGTTAGATTGGCGAGGCAGAAAATGTTACATAGCGGTGAAATCACTTATATGTCCCGTAACCACTTGAAAAGAAAAAAAAATAGTACTGGTAGTTGGTGTGAGAGGAGATTCAAGGCAAGATTGGCAGAATTCTAAGTTAGACCAAGTCTTGCTTATTGAGAACCGGGTTTTGTCCTAAAGGGAGTGCGCCGCCTCGGCCCGATCCGAATCGGGCATAGAATAGAACTTAATAATAAATACTTGATTTGTTACATAGAACACAGGTGGGTCTCGAGTCAAGACTTGGTAACTTGATTAGTAATCCTAATTCTGTTATGTTTGCCTGAATTTTGTCTCGAACCTCCTTCCCACCCACTACTATTCCATTTAATTCTCTTCTTTTTCTTTCAGATGGTTACAGTGTGAGATCGTAGTACTGCACACCGTGTAGTATTGTCTCAACAGACATAAATGCTACTTTTAACTTTTAATAGTATCATACGTATACACTAATGATTTAGTAGGTGCGCACACTGCAAATATTATTGTATCACCTTGAACCTCACTGAGGCTTGACTTGAATGAAATAGAGGGAAAAAGGAGAGAACTAGCACTATTTTTTGAATGATTTCGGATATAACATCCAGTTCTTCACTCCGTTTCTTCTCCTTGTCATCTCTGACACCATCTCTATGGCTTTGTGGGAACCAGGCCTGTAGTGTCTCCAACGCCTCAAACAAATCAGACTTCATACATGCTCCTAAGGGATTCAATGTGAATTTCGCACTACTAAAAGATCGCTCACACTCCGATATCGAAATCGGCAGTGTGTGGTCTAGCGCAAATTAGACTAGGCTGGGCTGGCTTCCTTCCAGCTTTTTCCAATCCGACCGTGACAATGTGAATTGCCCGACAGCATCTTCATTACAGTATTTTCCAAGTGCATTGGTTCGGTTCGTTATTATCGCATACTTGATTCTTTTACGGTCATATTGGAATTTGTCATCAACAACCCGTGAATATGCTTGCTGTGGCGTAGAAAAGTTAACCGATCTCGACGGCGCACCTTTCTGCGACTGATCCTGTATCCATCTTCTCCAGAGAGTATGGACGCTCTTTTTAGCCTCAGGTGTCTGATTGCGGTCTGGAGGTGTGGCCTATTGCTGCTCGAACCATTCATACTTCAGGCAAGGGTCCATGACCACGCTGTGAAGCATATAGGTAATTTGTGAGCTAACTGGAGGTAGTGATTTAGCTTTTTACGGGCCTTTTCGCAGCAGATATGAAGCCACTCATATACCGCTCCCTCATTAGCCATTTCTCTGAATAGCTGGCTAGCTTTGAAGAAGTGTATCATAAGGGTATTAACAATCGGCACCCAATCTTAAAGGCCGACGTCCCGCTGTTCGGCCAGTTTCGTGTAGTATAAAAGAGGCTTCAAAACCTTGATAATCTTACATCTTCCCGTTCCTCCGGTAGCAATATATCTTCCTGCAGGCCGTAGCCACTATTATCATCATTGCCTCTCGACCGCTTTTCCGAGCTCCAGTTGCCATAGTACGCTTGAAGACGAGGTTGACACTTTAACGCGCGTTCAAGCATCATTAACGTTAAGTTCCAGCGAGTCTTGTTGCTGGAGATAAGCTAGGGGGGCTGTTAGCGGGTAATCTAAAAGAGATATGCTGACTTCTTTCTTACTTCTAACTGGGGCTTATCCTCGACGTCCTCAACCAGCTAATTCAATATCGCCGCATTCATTGATCTTGATTTTTTCGAGCTCACCACGTTGCTTAGGGCTCATGCGGATAAAGCGAACGTTTTTCAGCTTTCCAATAAAGCCGCGATTTCACCAGAGGCCTTACCTTCAGGACCACTAAATCACAAAGTATTATGTGTCGAACAGTTAAGTGTCAAGCAGCATATGACTGGGTCAATCATGTGATGTCACTTAAGTTGGCACACTATAAGAGATCCCCTGTCTTAGATCATGAGAACAATACACATCACTATTCCAATACATAGTTTTTCCAGTATTCAATATACTGTTCAACACTATGAGACTACGCATTAATAAGTTATGTATCATAGTATACATATATGAGGTGTTTTATGCGGTCGGAGGCTATCGGCCCGATCCTTAGCACCTTACCCCCTTTTCTCTTCTTCTAGCTGACTTCCTGGCAACTACACAGTTCTTATGCTATGCTACCTGCTCGCAGCTCATTCATACCCGCCCACCTCCCTCTACACGGACGTACAGGCCCAGGTGGAGCCCACCCTTGGGAATTCCAAACCCATCTTACTACCCACCTCCCTATACACGCATGTGTAGGGCCTGGTGAAGCCCCTCAGCGGGACATTCGTGCTTTCGTTTACTGCCCGCCTTGCTGTACACGTGCGTACGGTGCAGGCGGAGCCCCTCATTGGGAAATTTGTGCTTCGTTCATTGCCCGCCTCGCTACACATGTAGTGCAGGCGGTGCCCCTCATTGGGATATTTGAGCTTTTGTTTTACTGCGGGCGTGTTTGAATTTTCGGGCGTTCCCAGCTTTATTTTATTTTTTTTCTTATCCTATATATAGAGGTCACATTAGATAGAGCCCCTTCAATGGGAGCGACAGCGCCTCGCCCTGAATTGATGCCGCCGACATCTACGCCAAGGCTGACAATGTCAGCCTGGGGCCGCCATCACATAGGTCCCCGCATCATTCAGGTGAGAGCTGTGCCGCCAATTCATAAACCCTTTTACGTCCTCTTGCGCTTCCTACCGTAGCCAAGGGTCCGCATAAATGATAGCTAGTCACCGCTAATTAAGCCACATTTTCAGCCTAGTCGATTTATGGCTTAGTCAGTACCCTACCACTGACCAAGTCACCACCAAGTTACTTGACTTGGACTTGATGCCCCGCAGCTAAAGGGAGATAAAATACGCATCCTCTTGGCTAATGGCGTTTCGTACCGTTAAGGTGGAAGGTGACATCGGCAATATATTACTCCGTACTCACATGTATCTATGATATCTGTGAAAAATCTTTGTAGCTAAGACAGAACATACACAATATACTATACATTACTAACTTCATCGATCATTAATTTACTGTGCAATAATATCATGTTATAGGAAGCAACTGTCGCAATGTGCACCTTGTTATAGTCCGGCGGTATTTAATAGGTACATATAGCTACTAGTAGGGAGTATCTGTAAGGTTCCATTAGATAGGTATATTTGCAATTGGGATGTTCCAACTATAATTACGGAGATGTTGCACTACATGTATATACCGTACTAATATGTGCGGGGTGAAGTACTAAACCTCATATTATCCAATGTGAAGAACTTGCCGGTACGATAAATATCTATAGGTGTTATGATCCTGATCTATGTAGTATCTTAAAATACCATCGTATGATTTCCATAGACCGAGCTACTAACTAATATAACCTCCCCACCCACAGCGCGGCCCCTGCATCCTGCGGTGTAGCTCATTTACTAATCGAACAGTTAGCTTAAGCCATTATCGCCAGTAAGCTGGTTTCAATGTCTGATATCAGTCTCTCATGCCGAATGCCATTCCATTCTCTGGCTGGACTTTCATTGGGAACTGTTTCAGCTTTTTGCATTGGATTGCTCTAGTTTTGAATCCGTATTTTGGAGGAGAGAAAAGATTGGCGCTCCCACTAAATTGGACACCCGCGAGGTAACCTATGCAACCAAATCGGCTATCGTCTGTCAGCTCTTTCCGCACTGTCTCATTTTCCATATAGAAGGAGAGGAGGATGAGCATACCCGTAGAGATTGCATGTGTAAGGCTCCGGGACTGTAATGGATCCTACATGCTGATCACTATCACGAAATAGCGTCAGAGAGAGCAGTTGGGCAGAGTCACAATTCTGAACCAACCTACTATATTGTTCCCGATAAACTGTTGCACCCCCCTTCCACAGAGAAGGTCTTTTTCACACCTTCCATTTTCGTATCGTTAAAGAGGGTATACTATAAAGACAATTAGATTCCCATTCCTGGAGCCTTAGGACAGGGTTCAGGAGGATTCAAATCAACCTGATTATTGGCATTGACGGAGTCATCTTTGACATTGTGGGCGGCGGTTGCGGCGGCTACAACAACAAGCAAACCGGCAGAACAAAAGAAAAATATTTCCAAAAACTTCATGGTGAAACTCATTTGAAAGAGACCTTTCTAAGGAGCGTTTGCGTAGAGTCAAAGATCATTGCTGAGAGCCAGCCGGGTTATTAATTGCATATAAGGGGAATGAAAAACTCGTCGAGATTGTCCATTGCATTTTATCTTGGGCTATTCTGATAATCAAAAGAATAATAATCCATATAATCATTCGGTAGAGTATATCGTCCAGTAAAATTAAGTGGGATACCCAAAACCGAAAGAGGTCATGTAGTACTCTATGCACATACATATAATCGCATAACTAGTATAGAATACAGGCAGTATCTACCGAAGTATTGGTTTCTTTTTATTTCCTAGTGTCTACTGTAACTTGCTTATGGCTTTAAATTGTTGTTCTTCAAGTCCATAACATACATAACAATATTCACTACAAAAAAGCTTTTGCAGGTCGAACTAGCGCGTGCGCCCTGCAGCCATCGACTGATCATAATAGTCAGACTATGTCACGAAAAGGCGTTTAATCGGGGGATTATGACATTGTTCTCCGTAGGCGCTGCCGTCGGTCCAGCTGCAGGTGCTTATATTAATTGCCAACTGGTGAACGCACAAATCAAAAGTCACGGCTTTGTCTAAATCCTCCTAATCTGAAGGCGCGGAATATTATAAAGCGATTCGGGTTGGCACATTGATGACTCTGGTGGCTGGCTGTTGTGTGTGACCTAACATGCATTCAATTTATGTAGCTACATTCCTAGTGTGATATCATGGTTCTTGGGGGGACCTGGAGTACCGTGCACGACGTAAAGCCCGATAGGATGGTAGAGTGAGACGTACATGCATATGCATCCTAACTCACGCGTCTAGCCTGTGGGGAGCACTTCCCCGCCACCAGACCACCCTTATGGGGACTTTGTAGCTTTCCTGCCTCGAGTCTTATTCCCTGCCATGCCAGCCGCAAAGTCACCGTGTCCTGAGCAGGTGGGCGTTCAGCTTCTAGCTGGTGGTGTAATAAGTGCTTGAATGGGATCACGCATTACCAGAGCAAGGCCAGTTTGGCCTGGATTATAACACGAGAGATATACCCCGTTTTGTTGGGCGGCAACATTGGCAAAGGCTCTTCTCTAATGACGACAGAGTGTACTACTTATTACATACATCCTGGTACTAAGTTGTTATTAGTATGATACTAATCGTAGTAAAGATATGCTGTCGAGTTCGTAAGCGTCCGATGGGTTCTTCAGTAAATACTATACTACGGTTAGTAACATCAGGTAGCCAATAATATGATAGTTAAACAAATCCCGCATTAATTAATATAAAATAAAACCCAATACATTTTCTTCAATTGGCCTAGAGCTCAAACCAGACTTAGGTGGGGTTTGTATATCATCCTATCATAGCTGAATGGGTCTAAGGAAGGCAGGGAAAAGACAGTTTCCTGCAGGGTGTACTAACTCGGTTCTCTGTATAATGAATTCGACTGCCTTCGTTGCCTCTAGAGATTGTCCTGTGAAGTTAAAGATTCATGCATATGGTAGTGTATAGTATAGCTCAGTAGATTCGTTTAGTCACTTTACTAGAGAAGGTCAAGAATCTCACCTAGGGAGCCCATCGCCTTGTCTCCTTAGAGGTGCTGAGAGCCTTCGATATCCCAGAGAGACCTTGTATGGGAGGGCATATATTATATATGTATATGAGATACTTTTCGATTAGGAACTCAGCAACCCAGGGACAAAAGAATCATTCTTCCTTTCAGTTCCCAGTGTTTCCATTTTAATGGGTTAGGTATAATACCCCGAAAAGCATGGTTAGTTTACCGTTCACTTTAGAAACATCAATAGATCTACCATTAGCCCCTCAAAATGACTGGTTTCTTCAGAATCACAGAACAAAATTGCTATTAGCGTTGGGTATTAAGGATATGTTTTGATGCCGATTTAGGCCAATCCAATTGCAAGTCCTTTTTCGGAGTCGGACATCAACCTGCTATCATCAGTAGTTTTCCCTGGTGCGCTTGGGAATCAAACGGAGCTGCTCAAAGCCTTGGCAACTCAAGTAACAAAGGCTCGCTCCCTCCGGTCGGCAATCGATGCAGTTGTCTCCGACCTCCACGTGCCTGTCGATGATGAGACCAAACTGGGCTTCGTCATATCTTTGTATACGCTCAGCGACTGCTCCATTCCTGTTGTCGCTTTCTGCTTCTCACAAGATGAGCTGGCTCAGGGTGTTTCGTCCGGATCCATACTCTCACAGCGAGACCTTGCTGGGAGGATTCTCGCCACCCCGGTTGCTAGCCAGGGAGTTCCAGCCGGTAGTGAGCGTTCTTGGACCAAACTGCGCGAACGGCTTTTTGCTAAGGAAGCGACTTCCGTGCTCTCTTGGTTAATCCACATGGACATGATCCCGGTGCCCGAAGGGTATAAGGATATTATGACTCTTGTTCTCGCCACGAGTATCCACAAATCCAACTTCGACATTGGGAAGCAATCTATCCGAACGCTGCTAGCTGCCGATGATATCTTTGTGGATGGTGGAGTGGAAAAACCACAGCAGCAGGTGGTAAGAAGTTACCTGTTCCGGTTGCAAAGGCTGCAGGCACTGGTCAACGAACCTCAGGATATTGGGGCTCTGATGAAGTGTGGCTATATCTCTGCAGAGGGGATTGCAAAGGTAGGAGAAAGGGCGGTATATTCTATCATGAATCAAGGTATACCGCGAGACAGAGCAGAAACGATCCGCAACCACGCAGTCTTTGTTGCGTCGCGCAGTGAGCATCTCTGGACGAGAGCGCTCATGGTACGTGGAACCAGTAGTAATATGGATGTGTCTCTGGCAGCAGTAAATAATCAGTTCTCTGAGGGTGACACGGGTGACAAAAAAGAGATCAACTTGACTACGATGTTCGGCATAGACAGCATCGGGTGTGAAGAGTGCGCCTCGATCACAGGGCCAGCGGCCTTCTTTGTCGACCTGTTGCACACCCTGGCAGGGACTCCTGTCAAAAAGCCGGATAGTGACACATTGGACCCTCAAATCACTCTGTTAGACAAGTTGTTTGAGCGTCGGGCAGACCTAGGGAACCTTGAGCTTTCTTGCGCCAACACGAAGGTGTTGGTTCCGTACATTGATCTTGTCAACGAGGTGCTGGAGTCCGTTGTTTGGCACCTAAAGGTCGACGAGGAGGCATTGATTCCACCATTCGATGCGGACGAGAAGGATACCAGCAATGACTGCCTTGTGCAGCCACAGAACACGAATTTTAAGGTGTATAGTGAAATTGTCCAGCCGATAGTGTCCCCGATGCCTGTTTTCCCATACAATCAGGCTGTCCACAGCATCCGCGCCTTTCTCACAGCACTTGGAGTCTCACGGTATAGATTACTGTCTGTCTTCCGGTCCCCATTTTCTATTACCTCTGATTCCGATCTACTTCCACGGGTCGACGCCGTTTTCGATCATGCCCTGGCTGCGGAAGTCTTGAACCTGCAGCATGAAGATTATGTTGCGATCACCCGCCGGGGCTTTTATCCTCTCGAACTAATAAACCTCCTACCTGGCGGCGAAGCCATAGATAAGGCCGGGTATGGGAAGATTATTACTCTTAAAACGGTTAGTGAGTACTGGGGTTATGAGAAAGATGAGGACATGATCTCGGAGAAGGGCCTCACGATGGTGAAAGGGCAACTGCTGCCGCGTAGTGGCGTAGTTTTCCGAGACCTTCTGAGCGTCCTTAAAACAAAGTATTTTGATGGGACCCTGGTTATTGAAATCGAGCAAACAGGACAACGAGATGGGGAACTTAAACCTACTGAAATTCTAGAGCGCATGAGGCTTCGCGAATGGAAGCTAGATCAACAGCTAGTGCCACTGACACCAAAAACGTGTGAGAGGTTCCAAGCTTTTCTGCGTCTGAGAAGCAAACTCCAGTGGCCGATTGATGAATTGGATGCTGTCGTTCATACATTAGCTGGGACAAATCTGCCACCTATCATTGACGCCCAACTTCTGGACAGTCTTGCCGCGGTTAAGCAGTTGGCTGAGCTCGCAAACCTCTCTCCCACCGAACTACAACCTCTCTGGGGCGACATAAATACCTACGGCCAGAACTCGCTATATGAACGGCTCTTCCTGAGCGCGACTCTTCCAGATGGAGAGCGCGAACTGTTCACTCCAGATTCTGATGGACGCGTTTTGCAGAACAAGTCCATTAAGATCAATGACCATCTTTATATAGTGTTGATGGCGCTAAACATGACAGCCGTTGAATTCGAGTCAATCAAGAACTTGTTGGATCAGGGCCCAGAGACATCGTCCGTCAATCTCCTAACGCTAGCTAACATCTCCACTTTTTATCGGATTTCAATCTTATGCAAGATCCTAAAAATTTCGCCGCAGGCATATTCAAGCCTTCTTAAGCTTTTCCCAGAATACCCTGATCCATTCAAAGACCCGCGCACATCTCTTGCCTTGGTGCAAAGTTACCCACCAATTCAACCAATGTTCAAACATTGGACACTCGAACGTCTATTGTTTGTTATCAAGGACATCCCCAGTACTACAGAGGAGAAATGCAATCCAACCCTTGAAAAAAATCTCGAAATCATGGACTCGATTCGTTCCGGCCTAGCCGACCCGGCTCTGGAAGATTTTAAGAGGAAAATGGAGGACCAAAGCGCTTTTGCCGCCCTTATCGCCCAGCTGGTAACTAACGCAGATGATAGAAAGAAAATCTTGCGGTTTATTGAAGATGAAGATATTCATTCAATAGAAAGTGAGGAAGCTATCATCTTTATCCGTCAACTATCCCCGATATTGGGCTCCACGGCCGCCACGGAGCTTTGTAAGAAGATAAACGAGAAAAGAACAACTAAGGATCGGCAGGATGCCTTTCTAAATGCCTTTGTCCCCGCTATCTATAGGGCTGAACAATGTCAGACCGTCCTCAAATTATTAAGATCTTTTTTTCCGGATCTCAGCATGGCATTACTCGTTTTCTCTCTCGAAAAGCTGATCCAAATCAAGAAGTGCGACATAAAGCAAGATTGCGAGGACTCCGATACGATGTCCGGGATGGATGTACTGCTCCAACTCGCGGAGATGCCCACGCCGAAGGGGGAGAACTTCACAGGCTACTTTCGTCCACCAACAACAGATGTGTACTCAATTTTGTCTGCTACACCAAACGAACCGAAAGCATTCGTCCTCGATGAAATACCGGTCAAATTCCAGAAGTCTGGCACGGGCGATGATCTACTGTGGATAGCGTACACTAATTCACTGGTCGGGAGTCAATGGTATAAGTTGCAATATGAGGGCGAGGTAAGTGATTTGACATGGGCGCCTCAACAGACCATGGGAAGTAAACCATTGGCTTTCAGCTCTACTCAACTTGTAGAGGGGCAAGCGATAAAGAATACCGCGAGGGTTATAGTTGAGTTGATGCGTGTATCAATTCTGACAGGTAGCTTTCGCCTCGACGCTATAGAAGTCGAATTTGGGATGGTCTTACAGAACCTAATGACTCAACGAGGCCTGAAGAGGTTTGATTTCGGCCAACTCCGCCTGCAAGATATCCGTGACTTTGAGCGGTACTTCCAGCTTAGAGAAGAGTTTTCGCGGAATGGTGCTACTCTGCCACTACTTAAGTTTTACAAATGGCTCTTTTCTTTCAATCATGATGATAATGGAGAAAACGCCCTTGATGGGCTCTTCGGTAACCTCATTGATAAACTCGCCAAAGCTACTGGATGGTCTAAGGATATTTGCGTCGATTTCTTACAAGTTAAGTACCCTAATTATACCGGTGTGGCGCTAGTGAAACTATTTCAAGATGTTTCCACACTTCATCAAATGCGGGAAGCAATTGTTTTTGTTCGGGGGTTAGGCCTCCCAAGCCTCTCGCTCGGGTCTCTCTTTGCTATAGCCCAACCGGTATGGCAGGAGCTTGTAAAAGTAGACTTTACGAATGCGGCGTCTCTACGCTTAGCCCTGCAATCTAGACGCTTGCCGAAGACCCCAGGTGGTGGTAAGGACGCACTCTCGGAAGCCAGCGACCAGATTAGAAGCAGTCAGAGAGCAGCACTGATCCAATGTCTGCTCTCTAGTAAATCTGCAGGAGATAAAGACCTGACCGATGCCGACCAACTGTTTGGCTACTTCCTTATCGACGTGCAGATGGGGCCTGGACTTCAAACCTCCCGAATAAAGCAGGCAATATCATCTGTTCAGCTTTTTGCTCAACGTTGCGCGCTTGGTGCTGAAAAGGGGGTAGATCAAAATGTTCTTGGGCGGTCCAATCTGGAGTATCTCCTTCGATACCGGCTCTGGGAAGCAGATCGCAAGGCATACCTGTATCCGGAGAACTGGATCGACCCCACGTTGCGCGACAATAAATCCGAGCAGTTCCAATCAATTGAGTCAAAAATGATGCAGGCAAAGCTAGACAGCACCAGCGTCACTGGCATCATCAAGGACTACATAGACAGCGTCGATGAGATCGCAAACCTTCGAGTCGAATCGTATCTCATCGAAGAGGTTGAAGATGCATTTGGTAGAGCCGACTATGATAATATCCACATCTTTGGTCGCACTCGAACGTCTCCTCCTACATTCTACTACCGGAAGGCCAAAGTGCCTATGAAGATATATTGGGCCCCAAACTGGACCGCGTGGAGCAAGATCGACGTCGAAATTCCGGTTCAGGAAACCGATGCCGAAGGAAAGATGTTGCCGAGACCCGGATCGTATCTCTTACCCGCGATTTACAAAGGCCGACTTTATGTTTTCCTTCCGGATATTATCCTTGGGCAAAAGTCAAAGTCGCTAGAAGGTACGACATATGACAATCTTCGAAGTCAGAACATCACTACAACCCAGGCTGATCACTTTTGGGAGATTCGCATGGGCTTTATCGAACTCCGCAACGGGAAATGGTCCCCAAAGATCTTATCTCGGTCTGTAATAAGTGTGAAGACGGAGGGTACAGGCGTCTCCGAATTCAAATTCTGGATAAGGCATGGGCAAGACAAGGGTGGGGACCCGACTGGATCGAATATTAAGGAAGCTAATTGTTCGGGTGAATATGTAACGGATACCGATGTGTCTTTGACAATAGCCGTCGAATGGCTCGTCGGTGGCAGGCCAGTGGACGCCGGGAAATTTGAGTTGAGAGACCAGCAATTGATTTTGCTCGATTCAGATGGCATGCCTACGTCTGAATGGAGTCCAGAACTCAGGCCTCAATACGTCACAACAATTTCCACCGAGTTTTCAAGGCTTCGGCGTTCGTTGAAAGGCCCGAACGAAATAAAAGATCTTAAAATCCCTCACAACAAAAAGGATATTGAGCTACTCCTCGGTGGAAAAACGTTAACAGATTTGCCACCAGCAGATAAGTACGTTTACGACTGGAATGTGGATCTCAACTACCCGAGAGAGGACAAAGCAAGTGGTTTATTGTTTGAAGTCTCTACCAATAAGCGCATTATGCCATATATTGATCTCTTCGAAATCTATTACTTCCGTGTTGACAAGTTTTTCAACCGGATTTCTCCTCAGTTGGTGGAAACAGCTAGGAAGGATGGTCTAGAGCCGATCTTTAACTACCTGAGAAGCATTACGCAGACTGCCGAGCATGAAGATGCATTCGGTAGGTGGACTGAGTGGACTGATGAGGACGATACTGACCCTCCCCCTCCGCGGGTCCATTATCATGAGTGTGCTTCACCGTTTGCCATTTACAACTGGGAACTTGGAGTTCACATACCGTCTCTGATTATGGAGCGGTTGATGGCAACCCAACAGTTTGACCTGGCATTGAAGGCTGTGAGACTGGCGTTCGATCCGAGTAGGGACGGCACAGGGGTCGGCAGATGCTGGTCATTCCCTCCATTTCAGGAAGATATTGTCCGTACTGGCGAGTTCGATACTAATCTGAAGACAAAGATGACAGTGGATGAGTGGCGTGAAAGTAATGGCAACGTGCATGCTGCTGCTCGAGGACACCCGGTGGCCTACATGAAACGCATCGCGATGAAGTATATTGAATTACTGGTCGCTATGGGAGACGATTATTTTCGCCAGGACACCCTCGAAAGCATCCCGTTCGCGATCCAAATGTATACCGAAGCATCCCATGTTTTCGGGCCACAGCCGGTGGAGGTGCCACAGCTGGGGAAACGTGCTGTCAAAACATACAACCAGATCGAGAAGGACAGTGAAGGAAAGGATGCCTTGGATGCTCTATCAAACGCTACGGTCGATATGGAACTCGACTTCCTCTTCTACATTGCCCCAGGAAGCCGTGGGAATAATCTGATACAGGGCCCCAGACCGCGGAGCTTTCTTAAGACTGGTTATTTCTGCGTCCCCGGAAATCCATATCCCGTTTCTTTACGTGCAACGATCGACGACCGTCTATACAAGATCCGTAACGGCATGGATATCAATGGGAACAGGCGGACGCTTCCATTATTTGAGCCGCCAATTGATCCTGGCGCCCTAGTGCGGGCAAAGGGCCTTGACGGGAAGGGCATCGCCGGATCTCTCAGTGATTTAGAAAGTCCTATGCCACGGTATCGGTTTAGCTACCTCATTCAGCGCGCGCTTGAGCTTGTCAACGAGCTGAAGGCCTCTGGTCAACAACTGTTATCCATCAAGGAGAAAAAGGACGCTGAAGCCCTCTCAATGCTAAGATACAAACATCAAAACACTGTCTTAGCGTTGGCGATGCGAATCAAAGAATACCAAAAGGTTGAGGTTAGGAGATCGATTGAGACTCTGGAGGAGACGCGAAGGCAACAAGAGATGCGTTTGAACTACTACTTGGCACTGACAGGCGACACCAAGGAAATACCGCGGCCAGGGGCCAATTGGCAAGACATTCCGCAAAGTATAGAGAAACCAAAGATGGACGAGTTTCGCATGTCTCCGTTTGAGCAAGAAGAGCTGAACAAGGCCGAGGAGGCCACTCAGCTCAATATAAATGCGAGCATTATAGAAGCCGCCGCGGCTGCAGCATTCGCAATCCCAAATTTTGGCATAAAGGCTCAACCATTGGGTGTGGGTATAGACACAGCTTTCGGAGGCCAAAATATTGGCCAGATTCTACTATGTGCGGCAAGCGCGATCAAAGTGGGCGCACAGCGTGCCCTCGATGATGGTGCGAAGGCGGCTCGGAAAGCTGGAGCAACGCGCCAACTGCAGGAGCGCCGGCTGGAAGCAAACACAATCGGACGAGAGCTGGTGAGGATTGATAAGGATCTTGATATGTTGCATTCTCGACTAGATACCTCTGAAGCGGAGATCAAAGCGCAAAAGCAAGAAATCGACAACGCCATAGCGGAGGAGGAATGGCTACGCACAAAATACACTGGCCGACAGCTGTACACCCTACTCGACAACTCCATGGGTACTTTGTTTCATCAGGCCTACCTGATGGCAATAGAGATGACGAAGACTGCTAAGCGGGCTTTCGACTTTGAACTTGCCCTCCGGCCCCAGAGCAGTTCGGGGACTGACTCAATTGCCGGTTCCGGAGGGTATTGGGAGAACTCTCGTGACGGTCAGCTGTCGGGTGAGGCACTGTTCCTTGCGCTGAAGAGGATGGAATCGATGTATATAGAGACCCGCACCCACGATTTCGAGATCCTCAAAACAGTGTCCCTGCGTCAGATCAATCCTGAAGCATTACTGCAATTCCAGGAAGACGGCTGGGCTACATTTGATGTCCCAGAGGTCCTCTTTGATATGGACTTCCCAGGACACTACTGCCGACGCATCTTCTCAGTAGCGGTCTCAATTCCCTGTATTATCGGACCCTACACCACCATCAGCTGTACCTTGAACCTTCAGCAGCATAAATATCGAATTTCGTCTACCCCGGGTGCTTATTCCAGCCAGGAAGAGGCGAGCTTCCGTACTGACCACATCCCGATAACCTCCATTGCTGTGAGCAGCGGAATCCAAGACACTAGTACCTTAGACCTCAACTTCCGAGGGAATGAGCTGTATGGGCCATTCGAAGGCGCCGGCGCTATCTCCACCTGGAGGATCGGACTCCCTAAGAAGCATCGCCAATTTGACTACACTTCCATCACAGACGTCGTGCTCCACTTACGCTATACTGCGTTTAGCGCTGGTGGATCATTGGAGGATGCTGCCTCCAATGCTGTTGATGAGTGGGTTACAAAATCCAAAAGTGCGAATGAAGATGGATACGGTAAAGGCGTGAAAGTTGTTGCGATTGATCTTAAAAATGACTACCCTTCAGAATGGTATCAAATAGCTTCTACCGGCTCCATGACCCTGCAGAACCTCGATAGAAGATTCCCGTTTTGGGCGCGTGGACAGAATATCTCTCCCAAAAGCATAACCCTGTTCATAAACCCTAAACCGGGGGAACCTAGGAGTATACAGATATCAAATGGGAAGACAGCTGGTCTAGAGGAGGGTGGCAACCTGGGAGGGTACTCCCGTTTCACGGCCACCGGTAGCCTGCCTGGAGTAGGAGCAAACAAGCCATGGACAATTATGAATCTTGGTAAGGACAAGACCTTTGAACGTGGCTGGCTAGTAGTACAATATTCGATTTGAGGCTTGCCTATACTTCGGTCGATTCTTCCAATCCGCCCCAGTTTATATATGATCACCTGAGTATACCATTAACATATCGGCACCGGTAGCGTCCGTAGACTATATCCTAGTATAGAGCCTATAGACGGTGTCTTTCTCCGCTACACTCTAATACTTTTAGGTTAAAGCGATCGATGTAAGATGTACTAAGCTTCGTGTGTCGTACAGCTTTCTACGATGATAGCCTGAATAACTCCGGACCCAGTAACTCTACTAGTATTCAAAAAGAGAATTCATTCGCACTGTGCTCTCGGACTAACTCGCACTGTGTGTTGATATATTTGCATCCCGCTTTCCCTTGTCAGGGAGGCGGTTTGCAGTATTATTCTTAGTTCTTCTTCTTTTCTAAAAAGAGACTATCACTGTGGCCATGAAGGCTCTATTTATGTCCTTCAATCCGGTTCCCATATTTTCAGTAGTAGTCTGGGAGTTCCCATCACTCGTAGTATCAGAACTTCAGTACTTTATTACAACTGTTGCTATCTCCCAACGGAACGGTCTCCATTTGTTCCAACCCTGTTTATTGCCATCCTAGCCCGCCTACCATCTTAGGTTAGTCTATGGACTATGAAGTTGTTCTTACATCCACAGCGGCGAGACTTTCCTTCTTCCATTGAAGGGGCTCTATCTAAGGAGACTGCCACTGGATTGATGGCGGGGACCTACGCTCTCGGCTCACACCTACGTTGTAGGTGACATCAAATCAGGCTGTGGGAAAACGGGTATTCTATATTCTACGCTGTAGATTGAGTAGATTGACAACCGCCTACGCGGCTTAGTTACACACATAGTTACCTATTATTATTATTATTAATTATTTAATCAAGATAATAGATTATCGTCTGTAACCAAGCCTTTCGGCTATGACATACACCCACCACCGGACCGGCCGGCTTGTCTCCCCATCTCAGTAGTCTTGCCCTTCTTTGACCATTCAAATTTCTTTTTCCTCGCCCCAGTCCGTATGTTTCCCTCTCCTTCCGGCCTTCTAGACCCCACAACCTATATAGTAAGGTAAGGTATATACAACAAGAAGATTGAGTTACTGTTATCGAGAGTCACATACCTAGATATCTATTTCCGCTCCATAGGCTAGCTCGTGCGTCAGCCGTTGCTAATGCCGGCGGTTTGCTCCCATACCCGGTCGGTTTCTGCTACACAGGCACCAGTCGCTCCCATTGAAGCTATTTAAGGAGAAGAAGTAATAAGAGAAGCAGAGTGTGAATAGGGAGGTAGAACCGATGGTACGAGAGAAAGGAGGAGAAGAGACGTGAATGCACGGGCCACCATAAAACCCAATCAGGTTTAGCGCCCCTAACGCTAGTGTTTATTTTTAGGTTTGGCTTTCACAGCATCTTCCTAACCGTTCAGGTTACTACTGCATAGCTAGCTGTAATGCACATGTAGCGTCCCCATGCATGGTTGGGATTTGTCATCATTTGTCATTGCATTATAGCGTCGTCCCCTTTTTATGGTTACAATCAAACTCGGCTATCAGCTTGATCCGTAATCCGTAGTTGGTGCCTTAGGCATGCGGCATATTCTCCTTATCCTTACAATAGTATCTTCACTACTAGCAGTCATCTCGTCAGGTTATTGCCAATTGACGTGGAAAGTCATCAATAAAAGAGAGACAGAGAGCCCGGCGGCCGTTGATCAAGATGAGATTTCATTATCTATATTATCTCGCTCTTATCACTAGCGCTTTGTCGCATTCCCTGAGTGATCAGGAGCAATTGATTAGCGCATCGTTCCATTGTCTTGCCCTTTAATTTCCCGCCAGGGCGATCCTGTCTAACCGAAGTCTTTTTTAATACGCGCTACTTTTCCGGAATATAGTTTGTAAGTGAATTTGAGTGTGGTATAATGGGTACTGTGGGATTTCTTTAGCTAACCTTTATTATTTGATGCATTATAGTACCAGGTAGGGCTTTAAGTATGCTATTAGGGTTGAGAGTTTTCCTAACTCGCATCCCCAGGTTTATGTAAGCGGCCCTGAGTACAGTGCAGCGGGTGCTAAGAGTTTTTCTGACCTCTAGGGTTGAATGGGATAGAAGTATTCACCGCCCAACGGGACACGCTGCTCAACGGACCGCCCCTCAACGGACCGCCTCAACGGACCACCCCACCAAAATTCCAGAACACAGGTGAAATGGTTGTAATAATGATTATTATTTAAAGGAATTCA
>JAHQZX020005266.1:0-27822 GCA_019804575.2 Pseudotulostoma volvatum
AATGGGAGAGGAAAGGGGGTTTGGGCAGCCAAAGGCTTGTTGCGATGGGTGAGAGGATGGGAAGACAAGAAAATAGTGGACCGGAGCAAAAGAGGGAGACATACCAAAGTGGTGTCTTGGTTGGAAGATAAAGGGTGGCAATCAAGGTACGCGACTGGGTAAAGAAGAAAGAAGAGGAGGTCACATCCCAAACACCGGCGGCAGCGTTCGGGGATATACTAAAAGAGGTGGAGGTTATTTCAGAGGTTGAAAAGTTGGTATGAGAGACATTTGAGAGAGTGAGAGATGAAGAAGCGAAGAGAACAGAAAAGGGTCACATACGGAAAGTGAGTCTTCAGGCCCGGACAGCGGGGGAGTGGTTGAACAAGATGGGGTATAGGTGGAAGAGCATAAAAAAGGGGGTATATATTGATGGACATGAGAGAGAGAGGATGTCGTTGAATATAGGGGCAGATTTTTGGACATGTGGTATGACATGCAGTCTTATGTCCGTGAATGGGAAGAAGTAAGAGAAGAAGTAGAGAATGAGGTGAGAGTGACAGGATTGAAGAAAAAAGAGAAAGCGGCTGTAAAAGATGTCAGGTTTGGAGATGCGAAGGAAATCATCCTAGTCATGCACGATGAAAGCACTTTCAGCGCGAATGATGGAAGACGATGTTGTTGGATCAAGGAAGGAGAAAACCCATTGCGACCCAAGGGGAAAGGGAGCGGGGATAATGGTGTCGGAATTTTTGACAGGAAATGGAAGGTTGAGAATAAGTGATGAGGTGAGCGATGACGAATTGCTGAAAGAGGGCCTGGCAAGAGACGCAACCATCTATTTTGAATACGGGGATAAGGGAGATGGATATTGGAAAGGAGAAAATATGGTGCAACAAGTGTTGAACAAGGCGATCCCAGTGTTTGAAAAGGAGTATGGGAAGGGATGCAAAGCGTGCTTTCTATTCGACAACTCACCCAATCATGGTGCGTTTGCGGAGGATGCATTGGTTGCAGAGAGGATGAATTGGAACAGTAGAGGAAAACAGCCTCTGATGAGAGATGGTTGGTATGAAGGCAGTGAAGATTCTGGGGAGTCTGTCAGGGTGCCACAAAGAATGTCGTTTGAGGATAATGACGGCAAGGTTATCGCAAAGGGTTTGAAGCAGGTCCTGATGGAGAGAGGCATCTAGAAAGAGGGGTTAAGGTTTGAATACAGGGAGAAGTGGAATGATGCAGACAAAAAAGAGCATACGCGACGCAGTTGCGAGAAGGATGCCAGGGATTGTTGCGCTCGGAAGTTGTGAGGCAGAGGGCGCTGACTTTACCACTACACCACAACGCCAAAAGGCCCAATGGATGACTTACCAAGTCATCCAGTCAGCGTACTATATGTCAGGGGCCTGACAGAAGTTAATGGCCAATCAGCCAGACTTTCGAGAGTAGAAGGGATTATTGGAGGAGGAAGTATCAAAACGGGGCCATTTGGTCTTGTTGTATCCTAGATTTCATTGCGAATGCAGCTGGATCGAATACTTCTGGGGGGATATGAAGTAAAGAACGAGGAAAAAGTGTGATTACTCATGGGATGGGTTGAAAAGAACAGTCCCAAGAGTGTTGGAAAGGAGATGAGAATATGGAGATGGTACAAAAAAAGCACCAGGATTATTGGGGCATATAGGGATGGGATTATGTATGGGACAGAGGAATTTCAAGAACAGTGTTACAAATCCCATAGACGTATAAAAGTTTAAGATATATAACAATTTCGCATATTTAAGCCTCAATCTCCAGCTCCAGCGGATGATTCAGCCCCTTAACATAACGCTTACTAAGCAGGGGAAAAAAGTGGGGTCGGTTTTAGTCCGCCGGAACCATATAGAGTGTATTCATCACAGATGTAAAGCTCAGACCAAGATGCTGGGCTGCTCTAGAGGCTTCCTATAGCACTTTTGGTTGACGGGCGGCTTTGCGCACAATACATTCAAACAGGAATCAAAAACCATACAATCCTGAGAAACATCCTGCCACTGAATTTGGGCTAGCTTATTTCTTATTACAACCTTTCAAGTTTCAAGCGCTAAGATGCTTCCGGTCAATAGACGCAGACGACGTTTGGTCTCAATTAACTGATCCGGAGGCTTGACTTCAAAACGCTCAAAGTCATCTTCAAACCCAATGTCCGGTGAGCCAGCAGAGGGCAATCGAGCGCCTTCTTCCGAAATGAGGGAATTCCAGACCCCTCTGGAGAATGGCCAAGCCGCGGCCTCTCTAAGTGAATGTCCGGAAGATCAAGCTATCGCGACGCCATATGAAAAAAATAGAGAAGATACTGTGTCCTAAGCGATTCTGGAGATGAGGTGCCTTTGCCCATCTATCACATGTCATTCAAAAACTTTGTCTATTAGCTCCTTAAAGATTGCCACCACTCTACCTATTCGCTGGAAGAAGGACAGCGACAAAAGTCTGCGAGGTATATGGGGGGATGGTTCCAGGCTAACAGAGGCAAGAGCCTATCGAGCCCAGAAAGAATTGAAGGTGGCAGTCCCAAAATCATATAATATCGTATCCATATTTCAACACCAACGGGAACTAGAGTTCGGGACTGAATAAACTGAGCACCATGCAAAGTTAACATCGACGGCTATCAGAGCTGGTTCTCCGCCACCAACTGACCTCGATAAGCTCTACAGAACCACAGCAGCCCAGCTTGACAGGCTTATGCGACTTCCCACAGAGCAGCAAACAAAATTTGGGTTTGTCATTAATCCTAAAAGCCCTTTCTATCCCCGGCATATGATGGTGAAAATTTTCCTTCGGCTACATCCAAGGCGCGACCAATTCTCAGCCAAGATGAAACAAGAACTTGCTCAAGTCACCACCAACTCGTTCGGCCACGACAGGCATACAGGTCGTATGATTATCAAGTGGGCTAATAGCTAGCTCCACTTTCAAATGATACCTACAACCTAAGCCGGCCGTAACAAACATACTTTCAGTTGGATGGATGGTGAGGACGTGATGTTTAGCGTTTGTAACTTCATTTCGGAGCAGGGCGACAGCAAGTGGATAATGGCGTATGATAGGCTGTTTACTAATATAGAATAGAGTTGAACTCCCACAAATTGTCACAAATTGTTTCACAATACCCCAGGGAGAATCACCTGGAAGTGTAGCAGGAGAAAGCTACACCGGAAGAAATAGATTAATCTATTCAGTCTGTCGGGATTCTTGATGCTGGTGACTCACTCTCTTATCGGAAGAAAAGTGGAATTCGATCTCGGACAGCCCGGAATTGGTTTCATAAACTCGGTTATAACTGGCAAGAAATTAAGAAGTGTGTTTTGTGGATGGCCATGAACGTGCCGGTGTAATAGCCGGTAGGATCAAGTTCTTGCAGAAAATGAAAGATCTCGAGCCATATGTTGTGGAGGTAGTCTACAACGAAGACCTATTATCCCGATAACCCCTGATGAGAGTATTTTTTCTGCAGATGATGGCAGAAGGCAAGCATGAGTGAAAAAGTCTAGCGCCTTCCTTAGACCAAAGGGGAAGGGGCAAGGGATTATGGTATCGGACTTCCCTTTGCCCTAGATCCGGTTAAACCTTCGCCATCTTTCAGAAGGCAAATTGGCGGAAGCAAAAGCGACAGGAATCCCAATGGAAGTGGCCGAGCTTTTTGAATATGGTAAACGAGATAGTTACTGGGACAGCGCTTGTCTGCTAAAACAAACAACTGGGGAAGCTTTGCTAGCTGCCGATTTCCTCTACCCTGGACATGACCTAGTGTTCTTATTTGACAATTCCACCAGCCATTCTATCTACGTCGATGATGCTTTAAGAGTCTCCAGTATGTACAAGAGCGATGGTAAGCAGCAAGGGTTTCTTCCTACTGGCTGGTATCACAATCCGACATCAGGTGCTATCGTGAAGCAACAGATGTGGGCTTGGGAGCCAGATCCCTCCGGGGTGATGAGATGAGTGCAGAAAGGGATTCAGACTGCCCTCAAAGAGCGAGGGCTATGGCCTGAAAAAGGCCTATTGTTGGAATACGCCACACCGAAGTGTGACTCTGGCAAACTGGCGGATAAGTATCAAAGGCACTTGCCGTGATTCACGTCAAGAAGCAAAGGAGCACAGTAGTAGGTGCTCATAGCACCTATTGTGTGATAAATGTGTATAGCGGAAAGAAAGATGCCGACGCGTCCGCACGGAACTTGAATACTGCCCTTGGTGTACCGAAATAAGGACAAAGAAATGCGTTGCCTGCGAAGGCCTGCCACCAAGAGGTAGTAGCAATGGTAAGTTCAATGACTTAGTCCTGGTCAGAAACTCAAGAGCTAAGTCGGGTATTTAGACTGTTGTGCAAGGCGGCTTCTCTTTATACAGCCGGATTCCGCTACCCAGCAGATTCTATTACTTATGCTTTGGGCCTAGGTCATCACAGCTTTTTCTCAGTAGTGAAGAACGCCACCAGGTCATTTACTACCCCAAATTTCACTGCGAACTAAATCAAATTGAGTACTTCCGGTGCTATAGTAAATGGTATGTCAGAAGTAATTGTGTATATATATATATATATATATGTCTATGGTGAGGTGATCGCTGAAATCAAATTGTACCCACTTTGTATTATACTATTTAGTGAAGTATTTTTGTAATTTATTCGTAAATTGTGCGTAATTACGGTATTTTGCCGGCTGACAACTCGACACAAGCAAATGTTGGTTACAGGATTCCGGCATCATATATTTTTTTTCAGGATGATATGTCTACTAGTACTAATATATGAGATAGCATTACCCTAGATACAACTTCAATCCTTCATGCCCAGTCTACTCTAGGATCACCACTATAAAGATTCAAGTGAGAATCAAAATCAAATCAAATTATGCAAGCCATTAATATATATACAGCATATCCCTTATCTGTTCCTCGTCTATTCACGGCGGTTCAGCCGCAAGAGGCCATATTATTCATACCAATGATAATGAATAAACCAAGAAGGTTGTCTTTTGTGGAAGTATGTGCATACACACGTGTACAACCTTCTTTGGATTTTTGAAGCCAAAAAAAGCCCAATACGATCGCCTCCTCGAGTAACATTTCGCCACCAATCCTTCCTTAAGTCCAGCCGGTGCACTAAAAGGTGATGAAGCCACCAATCTCACTCCGCCACAGGATTTCACTGACAAAGTTACCTCGGAAATTATTACCGCCCATAATAAGTGAAATGCACGGGTATGAATTTATACATACATGCTTAATTTGATAAGATCATTTGGACTGAATATCCATAGTCAGTTGTATCTGTGCAGATCTGGCCTGGGCCGCAGTGCTGCGCCCCACAATCTTTAAGCTGCTGGATCGCATCAGGGAGCCGTATGTATTCGCTCGGACCACCGTATACGAACAGGTAAGCATACAGGAAGTCACATCCACAGGATTCAGCATCAACCCCTGCGACATCGAGTTGTGATAAGAGAACACGGTCAGGATATTCCGTGAGCAAGCATACTGCAGCGCATTGCATCTCAGATTGAGAGAAAGACGCGGAATTGCAACCATCAGTACTCTGTCCGGCTGCACAGACGGCCGAGCTAAGGATTAAGAGGAGAGATGGGAGACGGGAGGAAATAGTAGGATGGGTAAGTTTCATGTCTCTTTTTTCTTCTCTTTCCGATAGAATAATAAGTACTACGGCGGAATTCGTTTGATCAGGAATCACCCACAGATGATTCAGAATTTGAGATAGTAGAATGCGTAACTGGCGATTTATAGGCTCTATATAGCTTACAATCGAAGTTTTGTAATATGTGACTACTCGTTTACTATTTAGACAAACCTGACATATTCATAATCAACCGCGTCTAGGTCTTGAATGTATTAATGTATACACAAAACATTATAAGCCGCAGCTGGGATGAGCGCAAAATTTCAGGTACGGCTCACTCCCTTCTTTATACTGTGGTCATACTATTAATTCTTCGAAGGACGGGTTGCTGCACACCCCGAAAATTGAAGTATTTTATACACTTATGTACTGTATATACACTCGAAAGTTGACTCACCAAGGCACCTTTTTCAACGCAACGCAACACCACATCACCACACCACCACGTGTAAATTTGTATGAAACTGTAGATAATTGCTCTCAAAATAAGGTTACAGAAAAATATATCGAAAAATCATACGTAGGAACTGCAGGCGTTTAAACACGAAATATGTATGGTAAATTACACAATACCACGCGATAGGGATACTAAGTTGTTACTATTGTATTTGGTGACAATAGAACATATCCTGTACCTTTTGAATGATAATATACTAGTCTATACTATTACCGTTATATTGAATTTTCAATACTAAACACAGATTATTGAGCGAAGATGAATGATCCCAGGGTAGATTTTGAGTGTCTGCCACCATAGTATCATAGTACTATAAAAAAAAGTAATAACTATAATATATGACAAAAAGTTATTAGTTCACCTGTATACCGTACATAATCATACAATACCATCTAGTACCAACATCCCGGCCCCTTGCAGGTTTCATCATATTGATCACAAAATGAGCGTTTTGCGAAGCTTTTACGTTATTATTCTGAGTTCTAGTAAAATGAATGACATCCAAAGGCGGGTCCCGGCCTCTCCGGGGTTAACCAACCTCGTTAGGTTATTATTGGCCCAAGTGGGCGTCGGCGGATCCGAGAGGAGACGATAGAGTCATAAGCTAAACTAGCGTCCGGACTCGCGGTATTAGTATGGTTACTAGTAAAATAAGGTGCATTATGGGTGGAACAGCAAACGGTATCACGGGCCCAACAAGCTCTATTTTATTCAATCTTATCATACCACTTTCTAAGCCACGTTAAGGTAAGTAAAATAAGCTCCAGGTTGGTTTAGATCTCTTTTAGCGTAGTTAGAGTATGATAGTAGTAATTTGCGAACGCCCAATATGATATTAATAATAAACCCAATAGTTATTCTAAAAGAGGAACTATTTTGAAAGGGAAAGAACTTTAGTATCTGTAATTGTTGGAAACCTAATGAGTTGTTGATATATGTCTATAACTTGCTCCAACGTTGATAAGTCTCCATTGGTTCTAGAATCGATCATGATTTGCTATACATTGTTGTGATTGCGAGACCGACTTAGTACCCATTGGTCTACATTTGACATAGATAACATAACAGAGAGGCACTTTAGCAGCGACATTGCAATAAATTCTCGGAGTCGCAGGAATATTAGCCAAGTCAATGATTACTGCCTCATACTGAGCATCTTTAGGGTATAAATCGGTCGATTCACGTTGACTTCCTCCCCTTTTCCTGCTTTCTGCTCACCCTGAGCTTGGAATTCTCGTGAACTAGAAAGTAGTAGAGAATTTATCCATCTATCCTTGTTTCACCATAGTGAGTAAAACTTACGGAGCGATCAGTACAGGTAGGCAAAGGCTGGAAACATGGCCTCCTAGAATTTTCAGCTCCAAACTGTTACCGCAATGAATCCGGTCGCTATAACAATAGCATTATGATTAAATAAAGGATTAAATAAAGATCACTTCCTTCTTGGAGGCTTCTCAGTGATAGGCTGTCACGGGTTCTCATTGCCCGAGGATCTTCCATCCTAGTCTGTTAGGGAACAACTTTCGGTTGCCTAAGATCGAGGATCGGAGATCTTTTTTTCCAAAAGGGTGAAACCCCCCTTGGAATACCCGACGGCCTTTGGGAGCCTACGTAGGGAAGAACGTAAATATTCACCGGGAGAAGCTTCTCTGTGACTCCTTCCTTTCCCAAACGAAGGCTCTGCTGCGAATACTAGGGGCAATTTCCGGTGAACTGTAGAAACATGCTGGTAGTTGGCTGGGAAACGGTGAAGAATTCAACAGTGATGAAATATAGGAGTTCTGACCCGATAGCGATGTGTAAACAAAGGATATGGGCATAAATGGAGACTCCATACTCTCAGCGATCGTTCTTTCTTTCTTAACAATAACTAGCTTAATTTAGTAGTTTTAAGTCAATTAAAGTTGCTCATTCCTGACGTTGGTAGATGTCTCGACTTCTTTCCGTAGCTCATAATCGCAACAGGTTCTTGTACAATGCTCTTAGGTGCCTTCCTAATGAACTTACACGGTGAGATCTCTTCGGCTGTCTTGGGATGGGCCGGCCGTCCCGGGAATGTCAATGTCGTTATCAGGTAACTATCATAAAACGGGCACCGCACCACTGGATATGGACCATGGCATACTTGGCAGGAGCTGATGCGCGCCTTTTGCTCGACCTAAACACAGAATCACAAACTTGATGCCAATGATATGGCGAATTCCTCACGTATGCCTGATGGCCAGCCGGAACCTGTAATGGGCCTGTAAAAATTTGCACAGTATTCCTAACTTAATAGTTATGTTGACGTCCCCGTGACCTCAAACTCCGTTTTCGGAGCCTCACATGATCAACACCACAAATAATTTTCCTTTTGATAGGCGTCCTATAGTCCGTCCCGGGCTTTGTGTCGCGTGGCCGCTTGCGGTCACGGGAACCGGACGTTAAATAGTCACACAGATGCGGTCGGGGGCCGCCCTACAGACTTTAAATTTACATGCCATAATCTGGTAGATACGGTGTTTCAATAGGTAGTGTTATAAGATATCATTGCCTGCATTATACCAGTCCAAGCTACTCAGATACATAGTACTTAAAGGTTGACCGGCCGTAAAAAGAGCATTGCCTAAGTCACGTTCTGCGGTATGAATATGGTGTTGACGTTCAAATAATATATGCCCTTTTCGGTGGTATCGACACGTGGCTTCATTTTTCCTTCATTATCCCGGAACAGAGTTGGAGGTTATTAGGCCAGTGAAGGAGGATGCGTAAAACACAGCAGGTCTATATACCAAAGGGAAAATCATTTGTGGTGTTGGTCATGTGAGGCACCGAAAACGGAGTTTGAGGTCACGGGGACCATGTGTTTATGACGTTGTCCCTGCGGTATAGCTGTGTGAGGACCTAACTGGTCCGGTTGCTGAGTGGACTTGGCCACAGTGAAAAAAGTGCATATCAATTACCAGCAGGTCATCTACCTCGGCTGACAAAGGCGACCGGTCAACGGTCTTCAAGCGGCAGGAGATAAACCGCGGATATCTCATATAGCTGATGCTGTATTACCCAACTCTTAAGTTATGCTTAGTGCCTGCTATGATGGTAAGTTCACATCTGTTACACATGGAGCAAAACATTCTGAGACGACTACCCGTCCTCCGTTAGCTACCGAAAGGCTTCTCCTGGATAGGTTGCCATATATGCAGGTCAATGCTTTCAAGTTGCGACAAAGTTTCTTTTGACAAAGATGAGATTCGGAAAGAGCCAGACATACCCAACAGGCTTACTCCATTTTCACGTGAGCCTTATGATCTCAATTCAATTTGGCTTATTGGCTACCTGAAGGAAAGGGGAACGGTTGATACTTTATTGAAAAAAAAAAAAACCATTTAAAGACGAGAGGACCGAATCGCACGATTCCCGACCGGATTAGAAGGTGCGGATTCACTTAAATTTGGCCTATTAGCTGGTGCAGGCAATATTCCCTCATTCTATGCACTGTTTTGCAAATTCTTATCGGATAGGGGTGCGGTTATTATTGATGAGGCTAGCCGTAAATGGAACCGGAGTGCTAGATTTGGCGCCGATCGAAGTAACAAGCTGCTAGATCAGAACAGTGGATCAGCATGGACTTGCATCAAACAATGCAATGTCATCTTTTATTATGATAACATTGATCGCTTTCGGTCTCCCATTATTGCCTAGAAGAGCATGCACGGGGCTAGTGAAAGAGCTGACTGGAGCGAGAGCGTTTGTAGAGTTATGTTAGTTATCATAGCGACTCAGGCGTCAGATCATCATGTTTAGTACATTAAAGGGTTCTTTCAGTCTATAGATTACTTTCTATTTCGGGTTCAGTTTTTTGGAGTTCTGATCTGGCAGGGCCAGCCGGCGCCTCAAGGCTGACCATTGGTTAACTGTGGGTGTGATGGGTCTACGCCCCATAAACCTAGGCCATATAGGGTTTAGCTCAAGGCATTGTGTGGAATGCACCTGTCGTTACTAGTCACCTGTTTCGTCTACTATCTTTCACAGCCTCAATAAACTGAGCTTTCGAGGCACTTGTGTCGGAGGAGACAAGATAGTTGGGGGAGATGGACTATGGTTATGGCGGGAAAGCTTAGGCAAGCAGCTTTGATTACCTACCTAGTTATCAGCGGGGCGGAGTGGAGTTCTGCTGATAACTCGAAAAAGGCTGTCAAACGGGGTTATTAAAGAAGATTTATAATGATCGTACGCTTGCCTTGATTCTATTCCCAGAAAGTACAATGGTATCTACTAGTATCACGCCAAATGATGGGGTTACAGCATACTATCATTATGTGATATGCTGCGCCCCACAAATAAGAAGCTTGGCATAACTCCTTTGGTACTGTATGTACATGTCTCGCTAGGTTCCATAATAAAACAAACGTACAGGGGGTTTCCGAGCACCAATCAGCTTAACATGTATAATACCATTGATGATGGTTGAAACCTGATTTCATCCATAATGGAGACTGCATAGATAGAGAGAGTAATTATGGGGAAATAGTGCATGTTCAAGCTGATTTGGAAATATGTGTGACATTTCCCTATCTTAATAATCAAAGTTATGGGGGATACAAGAGACGGAGAGAGTGTGTATCCATTGTCAAGATGGCAATCGGCTGCCGCGATTATAGCTTATCACAACCATGACAGCAACCGAAAATGATGCAACATAAGAAAAAACCAACGCCGGTGCCATGCCCATGCAATGCTTTTTTGACGAGAACGGACAGATGAGGAAAGATCGATGGCGATAGACCAAGAATCTAATAGATAAACACGAAAAAAAGTATGAGAGCGTACTATAGGCTTGATCTACACGCGTGAATGATACTCACGAATCATGCACCAATATGGGAAGTCAAATGTGGAACCAAATTCAAAAGCAGGTATCCGGCCGCCGATTCCGGCGTATGCAAGCGCAGTGAAAATGCAAATGATGCTAGAAACCATCGAACATATTTGACATCACGGGAAATATCTATCCAGTCCGTTGGAAGATGCTGCACGGGGCGGAGACCAGCTCAGGCCAGATGCGCATTTTAAAAAAAAAAAGGAATTAAGGTCGTATATGATTCCTTACAGAACGTGGACTGATAAGGGAAGGGTGTCGGGAATTTAAGAAAGGGGCCGAGAGGTGCGTCCCCCCTTGTAGGCCCCCGTAGCTGATGCGAGAAATCTTGCCATCAAACTCCCGCCGCTGCTGCCGCTGCCAACGCTGTAAGCGGTCTTCATCTTCTTGCTCGGCTGTGATGACACCACAGCAACTGGACCTGGTTGCTTCATTTGCGGATGAATGGTTTGAATGTTGACATAGCTGTAGCTTAGAGTAGGGCTTGCTGGGCTGCTGCTTGCGTCCATGACTAGGACCTCATCGGTGGGAGCCGATGAACAAGTACTGACGGTAGCTGGTGTGCTGCGAGAGCTCGGTGCTAAACTTGAGGAACGAGAAGGAGCCAGTGAATTGCGTGTGCTTGTATGAGACAGAGCAGGAACGTCCCTGATAGATGGAGGCGAGATAGAGCGAGTGTTTGGATACAGCGATGGACGTCGACGATAACGAGTGCAATGCTGGTTCACATCTTGGACTGGATTATGTTTGCTTGCACCGGACGACACACGATCCCGTTGGGTACACTTCGAAACAACCCCATGATATCCTGGCTGAGCCTCTTCACAACAAGCCCCTCCGTTTTGTTGGCGAAGGCGAGCAACGGAGTCGGTCGAAGCGTTGAGAAGCCACCTATCGATTGCGTTAGGCGTCTGAATGCGGATGCTCCGGGGAGATCCATACAAATCCAAATATCCTTCACGTTCATCTTCTGAATCCTCAATATCATATTGCTGGCGAATCGGAGCAAGAAATGGCTCGAAATGTGTGAATAGATCCTCCTCTGTAACACGGGTATCCCAATCCAGAAGGAAAAGAAGTTGTCGTTCCATGAGGTTGACCTCTGGCAGTGAGAACCCGAACCCATCGTATCCTTTCACCAGCGAGTACCTCGCCCAATGCTTGTTCTTAGGGCTAGAGTCGTTTAAATTCTTTGCTGCTAAAATCAAGGAAGCGAGGAAGATACGGTGGGCAGTGCACCGCATGCCCTTGGCAACAGGCGGAAGACGAGAGCGTAATCGAGCTAGGAATACTAGCGAAGTCATCAACGTAGGTACCTGAACATGGGACCGGTGGACCAGAGAGGCAATGAAGACTTCAATTGGTGGTAGGGAAGGCAGGTCATCCTGCGCATCCAATGAGGGCGTACTTGGAGGTGTCGGCTGGCCATACTGATTAATTGACACGGTAGATACACGGGGTTCGCAGCGGATGACCTGGGAAGCTCGCCGAGCCAGGTAAGAGATCATTTCCCGCGATACCGACTGCATCAAAAACTCATTAAGGGCGGCTCTGTTGTGAAATCGCGCTTGGGTGTCCATTTGTTCAATAACGATAGTGTGCATTGTCGGGTTAAGATTAAGATGGTGAGGTTGTGAGGTTGGAGAGCAATTCGATGGTTATGATAATAGTTGCTCTTTTGCTGGACTTAACAAGCCTCACTTAGATAGATATACCTGGGGATTCGTGCTGGTGGATGAAGATTCCACTGGTCTTTGGTCCGCGGCCGGTTCACGACGTGGAGTCTTTCAGAAAGAAGGGAAGGGAAGGAGAGAGAAGAAGGATTGAGTCGATGATGCCGTAAGGTCCCGCCTAACGGAGCAGAAATAGTATTATTGCTAGGATTGTTGGTGTTGTGGTGTGAAAGAAAGAAGGAAAGCTGCCTTTGTTGACAGGTACAACCTAGTAAGGTGTTCTTCCCGATAGTTAATAAATGTCTAGCTTCTGCCACCAACCGTGAATCTGCTCACCCCGGAAATCCGAATTCCTGTTCAAGAATGGGTTGGGGATGTAGTGATTGAGTGCTGGTGACAATCACAGTGGGATCATAATACCAATACCACTAAGATAGCGAATGCAAGGGAGAGAAGAACAACCCAACGCGACACGACAATCAATAGTGAAAACAATGGTATTTATTTAATAAGAATGATAAGAATGGAATGCACGGGTAGCCACTGGCACCGGTGCATGTGGTTGAGCCTCGTGAGGAGCTGAGAACCGGCTGGACAAGAGAATAATAAATATATAGATAGATGTGTGTGTGAACGACCCCATCAACTCCATAGTTTAGCGCCTTGGAAAGGAAGTTTGGTGGGGCTCGGCCAGCGCTGGCTGCAAGGACTCTCTTCTCCTGACCACTTGTTTGTTAGACGCGGGGAGGGAGTGAGGGAGTGAGGCCGGACTGGGCCGCTGCAGGGGTTGTTCGTTTGTCGCAGGCTTGTTATGAGGACAAAGTACCGAAAAAAGAATGGACTTACTGTTTGGGTACCTCCTTATTTTATTAAACCATACCGAAGACCGGACGACTACTAGAATAGACGCAGGAGGGAGTAGTCAGTAATTAGTCATGCAGCAGAAGTGTTGGTCAAGAGTCCAAGCTTTCCTGTTGGACAAGGCGATTCGCCGTCTCAGAATAAAAGGGCTACACGGCGAAACCGGATTGGAAACGTTTCATCATGCCACAAAGAGATGATCCTTCATCTGAAGAACAAAGGTTGTCGGATCTGTGTAATAAGAACACCCGACCAAATAGATCATCACGATCGGTCATTCGTTCGGCGGCAGACTTTGCATAATGCGACGGTCCGTCCGGTGAACGGTCCAATGGCCGTGACCCCATAGACAAGATGACTTCTCCTCTGTGACAAAAGCGCCGGCTAGCCGGCCCTACCTAAAATGCATGATAACTTCTGTCCCTCGTCATCCGAGCGAGATTGTGGCTGGGCTCTGTGTCTCAGCCCAAGTCGCCTTGTCTGACAAGCTATCCACCCCACCAATCGACTTCGGGCAGCGCAGATGAAAGAATGATGGTGAATCCATCCCTGTGGCATAGATACCTATCAGTGATCATCACTTTGAAAATGAAATACGAACTCGTTCTTAGACCACAATCCTGCTATTAAAGCTTACCAACCTAGTGACGGCCTTGCTTCTCAGATGATTATTACCATTCTCCATGGGATGGGTTATGATCCATTTTCAACTATGATCGATTCTAGATCCGTTTCCTCCACCAAATCGTGAACTCTTTTTCTTTCCACCGCGCTGGATCAACCCGGTCCAATACCCCTGTAATCCTACTTATACATCGCGATGTGGACTGTACATATAAAATGTATTACATGTAGACTTGCTGTACATACGAACTATACATTCTAGATATTTGAATCTGGTGCTGCTGTTCTCATTAGCTAGCGAGAAAGGTTGTGCGAGGCGCTCATCAACTACTAGCTAGTATAGTTAGTTAACATGGCTAATTACCTATATGTAAGCATCATATCATACCGTATGATAGCTCCTATCCGAAATAGTTGCTTTCGTTTCTACCTTCTTTCCTTTTCGGGTTGGCATGTGCCCAGTTTAGTTTGAATAAGTGATAATGTAGTCAGCCATATCATTAGTCTCCATGCTCTTCTCCTCCCCCATCTGATTAGCTCATAAACAAAAACGCCTTACTCTACCTAACCCAACTCTTACGGAAGGCTGATTCTGAACATGGTAGAGCACCATATGAGATATACACTACTTTCGGCCCCAAGCTTCTACTTCCAGGTAAGATAACGACAGACTTGTGGCGTCCTGAGTTTTTACTCCAGGCAAATCAATCAGTCACACTACGGCACTAGTAGTATCGATCTTCAATGTACTGTGGCGGGTATAACTTGAAGTGCAAGTATATATATATACATCACAGAATGTATATGTAACCAAACATTAAGTGCCTAGTAGGCCACCAACGGACCGATGTCCAAGTTGAGAATTCAGCCCCTATCTTTTTTTTTCAACTCGCAGCTCCAGGCCCTTACCTACCCCTTGTCCCAGATCGATATAGATTGTGTCAAAGAAAGCAAATTGGTGGGCAGACGTACATGTATGTACGAGTATAGCACCGTGATGGCTTCTGTATGGTGGGGTGGCATGTTTATACGAGAGCACTACCAGGTTCATACTTTCATCCTTCTACCGTACTATGCATGGGGAAAGCGCTCCACGCATCTCGTGCGAAAGCTCCCTAAAAATCTCTGACTTTTAATTCCTATTTTAGATTCGTGCTTAACAAACTACAAGTGCCACCGGGTCAAGCAACAACTTCTACTAGTTACTACTACGGTCCCAAGTATCATGGTTGGTTGGCCACTTCAAATGTCGCGCCTGGCATCCGGCTTACCGTCCAACAATGATATTTAGCCGCACAAGTCGCTTCTAAAAACAACATGTGAGTTTACGGGTAAATGCTTTTGCACCGTCAGCGTTACAGTGCCATGGGCTATTCTGTGCATGGTTGGCGCTAACAGACGCACTGATTCAAGTCTGTCTTGCCTCAGTAGGCGCCTACGACAATGTTCGGCGCTTACTGGCTTATTAATGGACGGTGGATCGTTTGATTGCGTTTGCGTCTCCTAGATAGAGAGACGAAGTCTAACAATTGTTGGTGAAGACTTAAAACCAGTAGTGTAACCACTACTGAGTTATACTATGATACTATCTTTTTAGGGCCGATTGTTTTTAATCTGCCCGGCCCCAGGGATGTAAACGGTAAACCAGGGTGCCTGTTGACCCACTCTGTCCCGCAAATTAGACCCTCAACCGGTATAGTAGCACAGATAAGTTGGCGATGCTTGGGAAGTCGGGACGAACCTTACTTGACAAGTCTGTATAATAATTATTGCCGCAATTTATTCTTTTTTTACACTTAAAATATGTACATCAATTGTGTTTGAGTGAAGTAAGATCGCCAAGCTATACACATTAGCCGAACGGAATCAGAATCAACTTCCCTTCACCATATGGTAGTCCGAAATGTGCTACAGATCATTGAAGGACTCTAATAATAAAAACTTGCCTCGCTAGTCAACGTGCTACTAGTAATCTTTCTCCCAACCCCATATTCTATGACTGCCCCACCTATGATAGATTAAGACAATGTTTACTATTGAGGCTTAGAGGTCCAGTCCACAACTTAAAGGCTAAGCCGCAGTGGCCCTTTTAGCCGTGTTATCGCTATCTTTTATTGCTGTTCTGAAGCATTTCCATTTCTACAACCAAGCTACTATGTGGGTGGAAAGTGAGGTTTTTTGATTCAACTTGCTAGAGAGAGGTAAGGGTTGAAAGACTTGAAACGTGACAACTAAATGTAACGGGGAGCGAAACTTTGTCTGTATCTCGACCTTGGAGTGTTTCTCATCCCGAGGTCATGTGAAGCGGCTCGCCTCGCACCGTATAGTCGGTTAGGTAGAAAGCAAGGTACGGATCCGAATCTACCGTATCCGGACCTCTTTATCTGAATAGACCTCTTGATGCGAAAAGTTGGGAGGGTGTCCGAAATAGCTCGGCCTAAGTCCTCAAATGAAGGATGCTTGGAGTTGTCTATTATTGGCAGCGTCGGTGTATTGATACAGAGACAGCTGACGTGCTGTCCGACTGTGATGTTGAAATTGAGGGTGCCATTTTTGAGTTACATTAATCAAGAAGGTAGCTTGTGCCCGGGAAGGCAAGGGAAGGTGGGTTCTTCGGCCTGTTTATCTGCTGCCCAGGTGGTTAAGGAGGAGGAGATATAAAAAATGAGTTATAAGAGCTGCAATACTAGCCGGTTCAATCGCACTCAAGTCATAATGTCTTGCCCGCCCGACCCCACTTCGTTCCCCGTTCCTTAGGATCTGCACTGCAACAGTTCAAGTGTTGTCATCACACCAAAATATCTTGCTGATTAATGTATCATATTTCACGACCTGGGTATCTAGAGTAAGTTTGTATGACACCCTCACCTAGTGTGGAGAGTCTTTTACCTCAACGTGAGTCAGAGTGTACACTGGACTGTATATACGTCAGTCTAGTCGGGTTTGTAGTGCCGTTTTCATGCGATATTGGTATACATTGATAGCAATGACTTGTACCGGCCACCAATGTGCTAGCCACACGAGCCCGCAGAGAAGTCAGAGTGTTTCCAACCTCGTTTTAGTGCACGAAACCCTTAATAACCTTTGCCACTGTCCTGTGCTGTTATCAAGCGCCTCTAGCCCGCCACAAAAGCATGTACTTGTAGTACTCAGATCAGTAGTGGTTCCCAATCCTAGAGGCGTGGACGCTTGCGGTCACGGGAACATGGACGTTAAATATAATACACATGTCGCATTTGGTTATCCAGATTCGGCTTAATCATCCATTCACCAATTTCCCCAGGTAATGAGTTTCGCCTTATTGCAATCAAGGCTTATCAGGTCATCCAGTAACATCTTAACAAGTATATTCTAAGCCCAAAGCGGGTAGATTTGATAGGGCATTCGGCCAACATATCGGTTTCTCAGTGATGCGCGCTGTAATTCTATAATTAAGTACATAGTGTCATGATGTATTACATCTATTTTCTACATTTATACGTGCTATAAAGTCTATATTCTCTGTTGTGGTGGTTGAATGTTGGGGCTTCATTTTATTGTAGTGTTTTAGTCGCATGATCATACCACCCAACACAACGCAATAATATTCGGCATTTTCTCTTCATTATATTACTAATAATAATTCAAATAAAATAAGAAAGTGAAACCGTGGTAGCTACACTTCAGCCACCCTAAACCAAAAATGATTAGTGGAATTGTCACATATCCCGCGCGCATGATTAAAGAAACCAGCCTAACCCAAATTGTTTGGATGTGAACAGCCGCGTCTTTTTCCCCTTTCTTCACGATGGATTTATGCATGGTGCCAGATCTGTTGATCTTGCATATGATCATTAAGGTTGAGGATCATTGTTTCAGTGCGAAAAACATTGGTTGGAACGCCTAAGATGGATTCCCCAATCATTATTTCACGTTCACGGTCACCGGCCAATGTTCTCGGGGCCAGATATCGAGGAGATGAGATGGAATCTGTTCACTATGAAAACTCCTATCACATCTCCATGGAGGTATATGCAATACTAGCTATTCATTGATAATGTTTGGGTTAAAAACAAGATCCTGAGCAGAGGTGATTCACGGACTGAGTGTTGGTGATCGATTTTAGAGAAAAGAGGACTTGAAGTTAATAATACTCCACACAATCAGGTATCGTCATATTATCGACACGCTAAATTTTTAGTTGCTGGCCCCAAATGATGGATAGAGGGCGCCTGAGCAGTTTGCCCCTGTGAGTCCGCAAGGGCCTTTTGGCTCTCAGGGTTGAGGCACTCTTTTAATTAGCTGACCAACAGCTTGGTTGCGCAGATTGCCAGTTGTGACATTCAATGCTTTAATCCATGCCCCGATAGCTTCATCTTGCTGCTCTTTTGCTAATTTGCAATTGAGGATTCAAGATCATAATAGTGGCTTAGAAGACTGTCAAGGACCTTACGGATCTCAACCTTTCGGCGTATTGGGGCGCCTATCTCCTTATCCACCTCCTTATTCATGTAATCCGGCGTCATTCCTTCATACCTTTTTGAAGCTGGACTCTTCCCACTTGAAACACCACCACCGCTCCCTGATTTTCGTACTAGACTTGACAGGAGGCCCGCATTCCCTGGTGTCTTCTTGACAGTGTAGATCTTTCAACACCATGTTTTCTAGATGATTTATTCGTGCTCCTGGAGCCAAGGATTCTAATTCTGCAAGGGCGGACTCGATTGGACTCATTTGGGCGGGGTTGTACTTGTTAGAAAAAAAGGGCGTATATGGGAAAATCATGATAACCCAAGGGTAGGGCACAGGTACCATCATGATATCATTTGGAAATCTTAATATATGACGTAGTCGCCCCCGTGACACTAGAAATATCCAACCTAGACATCAGTGAAAGGGACTAAACTGAGCGATAGAATATTCACCAACCTTGGAAAACTATGTTCAGTTTGCAAGAGAGTACAGTGCTAAAGTAGTCTAACATTGTCTAACTGCTAGAGCTAAATATAAAAATAACAGGCAGTCCTAGGTTATAGGACAACGATATCCCCCCTCATTATCAGTCACTTCCATGCTGTCGAATCACTCACCGCCCGCCTGACAGGCTTCTCTCTTTCTCCCCCGTGCTGGCATAGTTGTTGATAGCCTCCAATACGCTTGCGCTTCCTCATACTATCATAATTGATTATTGTGGCGAGGCCGCTTTCTTGTGTAAGGAACACAGTACCTGACGCAGAGTAGCGATGCACTAGTCTATAGCTAGGAGAGATTATAATGGGCAAAAAGCAGTTGCGGGTTGTAGATAGGTAATGGTTCAGATTCACCAAATTAACAAGTTCAGTTCAACAAGTTGTCGCTGGAGATCAGAACAACCTCACCGACAAAAGGAGGATTATGTACAGTGTGGCCAAGCAGCCCTAGCCCTAAGAAGATCACAGTCCCGTTCCGTGGTGAGGATTTGCCACGAGGCTAGCGGGTAATTGATTCATCAAAGTCATTTACCGCTAACCTCCACACTTCGCCAATGTGGAGGTCTAGCTTCCCAGGCTAGGCCTTTATCATAGTATTATGGCTTCAATAAGGAAACTGCTCGAGGTGCTCTGACATTCGATAAAATGCGCTTTGTAGTGTTTCCGCCTTTACCCGGAATTGCAGCTTTTGAGGAACTAGACCACCAAGACCCCTTAGTGGCGTAGTTCCTCGACGCAACGCCTCAAAACCGCTGTCTTTCCACATCCAAGCCCAGTCATCCCAGTGTCTCTCTGTAATAACCTGCTAGACCTGATTCTGCTTTAGAATGTGGCAGCAAGGAAGCTGGTATCTCCGATAAAAGAGGCACGAGCAGGAGAGGTCATCGTGTCAATCTGGAGATCATCCTCTCTAGAAAGCTTTTAGATTTCACCAACGATGAGCTCTTGGGCGGGATACGGAAATTTGCGAAGAGCAGGGTAATCCTGCGGTTTCGGAAACGTGTTTTAATTGGAAGTTATGCTCCCTCAATTCCCCTTCTTGTCCCACCCCAATGCAGGCGATGTGTCTACAAGGACCTTGCAGACTGTACCAAGGGAGCTCCGCCTTCAGGACTGTGCTACGAGTTTTTAGAGCACTGTGCCATCCTTTGACTGCGTTAGTAGATGTAATCTAATAAAAAAGATCTCGTTCTTACCCGGAGAAGTAAACAGGATTGTATTCGGATATAATTTGCCCAACTCTCTATTGTGCATTCCCACTCCCTCCTGATGTACTTTCTTGTGTTCTCATCCTTGGCAGTAAACCCCCAGCAAGGCTTATCAGGAAGCCGTGGACCACGAGTTGAAATGCTTGCACAATACACGCAGATATTCTTTACAAATTTGGGCATGAGCAAGGGATAAGGGTATCGCTGATGCGCAAGCGACGTGTCGTTTGCGGACAACACTTTGAACAGAAAAAGCTTACAAGATGTCATGACGTCTAGCACTGAAGCGAAGCCACCGGCTTTGCCTTAAACAGCTAAAGAAACTATCTTTCTTAGTCGTCTGCTTGAAGCATTGACCCTTAGGATCGACGAGCCGTTAACGATTTAACATGTCGATATTCACAGCTATTGGCTATGACGAGGCTAGAGAGAAGCGGGTTACACCAGAATGGCCACTTATAGTGGAGATGATAGCAGATGGATTTACGAAATCGCTTAGGCGTTAGATGCATGCGACGCTTTGTGCTATGATTGGGATAGTGGATGAGACTGAGCGATTGGATCGGGAGTTACGAATGGAAGAACTCGAAGACACCATATCTGAAAATATGAGAAAAGGAGTAGGAACTACAGAAGAAGAGTTGGTCCTAGCCTCCGGAGGCACAAAATTGAGGCTGTTCCAGAGACCCAACTGAAGGTTGTCTCTAAGGAGTCAAGCTACCGCGGCCTCCTCCATCTTCTTTGCATAACAATCATCACCATCCACACTTCACTTAATTTATCTTACGGAGATTTACTACGTAACAGGAAAGGCTTAACGGGGTTCTGGTTTGTTCTACCGTAGCAGAGAGCATACTACCTGCAACGTGGGGTAGGAGGACCAAGACTGCCCGTAGCAGAGCCTTACCGAGATTTTCGCAGTCCTCTCCATTACCATCTTACACTCTACCCTGAGTTAAGCTTAACAGGGGTTTTTGAAGAGCAACTCTTCCCTATTGTAGCAGAGCTCTTTAAAGAACTCGCAGCACCCGCTGCTCCCTAGTTGTATCTTCGCTCTCTATTTCACGCATGAAAACTCACGATGTGTTGTGCTAGACGGTAGTTACATCATGACCTCGAAGAGTGTTCAAGCTCAGAGGTGTCCTAGGCCATACCACATTCCATGGCAGACAAGTCCAGTTCTGGCCCTAACTGCTTGAGCGTAAGCTCCCAGGAAGGCTGCGGATCTTTATTATTATGATCTTCAGAATGGACCCACCGCAGCTGGCGGCGTTTTTAGCTCCATTTTAGTCTTTCTGGCGTCACTCTAAGGCTTGTTAGCATATTTCAATCAATCTCTCACTGCAACCCCCTTGAGCTGAAATTGAAAAAATCCTAACATCCTAATGTATCTCTGAGCGCCTTCCGATGGTGGTGATGAGTTCAACAACTAACTGATGTCAACATTATGAGGTCATCAACATCAGAAGCCCGTACCGCCAAAGAAACATCTTTTTCCCTTCAGCATTATTATTTCTATATAATAATGATGCATAACAAAGTTGTTATTCCACGCCGAAGTCTACAATAATGGAAGAGTCATCACTATCATTAGTCACCGGAAAAAGATTTTAGCCGTATTAACGGATCGATTCTTCCGGCCGGCTTGCAAATATTGAGAGCCTCTACATAATATACATGGATGGTTTCCGATGTACAATGTTAATTCAGCAGCTCCTAAGTTGGCATCCGGAACGGATCCATAATTCGACAAGGCTAACAAAAAAAGTGTGTTTCTAGAGCTCCCCAATTGACCCTGCCAAAATACGAACCATAAAGATCTGACCATATTTCCTCTAGAAAGAAATTAATTATATCTGTGTGTACGGTGTTAGGTTCCAAATAGCGGCCAAAATGTTACAGCACTCAACGCGAACAATCCATACCGTCTTTTATAAAGCTTTTTAATGGTCTACTCCATTAAGAAGTAGCTATTTTGCCACCAAACGATACACCGGATAGGATCAAGCAGAATGATAAGTTCCAGCCTTGCTTTGAGGCAAATTATATTAAAGCGCTAGATGGAACACATATCAGGGTCTAGATTCTGGAAAAGTAAGGGTTACCTTTAACCAAATACCCTAGCTGTGTGATTTGAGATGAATTTCGTCTCCAACTTTCCCGACGGGAGGATTCTGGGTAATGCAAAGAATTGAAGTTTTTTTCCCGAACATGTCGTATTTCTGCTTGAGTTGCTTATCAACGGGCTGAGTAATGTAACCCTTCACAGCTTACACTATTTGCCAACCAGCGGTCTTGAAAGAACTATCATCGGTTTGAAACCCTTACCGCTGCGTCAATGAAGGCTTCCTCCATGGCAGACTCCCATCTTAACTTCGCTGTAGGTATTTTTGCGTCTTGAATTGAATAATCAGTAATAATAAAAATAGAAGGAAGTCGGCGAGTATACTAATGATTACAGGCGGAACTTCGCCTGTGTATAATTGTTCTCATTGCTAATATCCCCGCGCGTGATACAGAAAATAGGTGATGGGTTCCATCAGATCTTTTCACCCAACGAGCTACTAGACCAATGATGTGAATCTGATTTTAGTGGATATGATTATCCATATTAGAAAAGCCACAATTTTCGCACTTATACCCTTTGTTATTTTGCATTTATATTCATCTTGATATTTTTTTGGTGCCCTATCAATGCTATATGGACTCCCATCATAGCTTTTCTTTTTTTTTTTGGTTGTGGGGCGATCTTTGCTGTTGTCAGGACGTAGAATTGCCTAACGCTGCTAAACGGAGGCCCTGATCTTATCGTTGTTTCTAAGAATCGGATTGCTCAGCAATTCCCGAGCAGTTTTTGAGGGTCTTGATTGATTGTATATGTGCCGCGACTTCTTTTGTGACTCAGGGAGAGCTAGCCAGCTACATACCAGCTGTAGATGCTATTTGATGGAGCCCTTAGATCACCCATGATGAATCGTTTGACGCCAATGCAAGGGACATATGCGTAATGCCATTAGAAATCATAGTACGCATCTTCTACTTGTAATCGCTTACCAGAGGGTGGACTGGCTGCCAGTCTTCTAGAGACCAACGACCTTTGCGGTTTCTATGTTGTTTGCTCGGTTACCTTTCCTTTCTAGCTATTAACTTGTTACTCTTTATAGGGTAGGCACCTGCTCCTTATTGAGCCCGGGACTAGATGACCATTTTACATTCCTATAGCTCTCTGCATTTTTGATCTTTAAATTTTAGACATGGGGCCTAAGGTTAAGTAAGGGGCGTCGAGGCGCTCATGGGGTGGTTCCCTCTCCGTGAGCTCGAAAGCAACAGAAAATCCACCCTTGAACAAGATGCCAACTAAGTCACCGGATGTTGTGATTCGAATTGAGTCTCCTTCGAGTTCCCCTCCCTTCCTACGGCAGTCATCTTGCTGCCGATGCAGTACCCATTGAAATTCATGGCCAGAAATACTACAAAGCGGAGGATCTAGCCGGTAAGCGAAATAAGAAGACATCCTACATCTGGGATCGCGACTATGAAATCGTCCATTGTCGATAAGGGGACCAAGCATTACTACTGTCAATTGTGTTCTGACGAGAAAGTACAAGCCTCTTGTTCTTCCATTCATGCTCACTTTCGTTCCAAGCATGACCTTGAAAAGCTCGGAAATCGAAATGGGCCTAGTCATTCATCGGCTTCTTCCCGAGCTAGCAGTAGAAGCCCCGGTCTAGTAAGAGCGTGTTTCGGTTTATATTAGAGAATTTTAAATTGCTCTTGATACGTTGGATTATGTTTTGTCATATCGCACTTTCCCGAGATGAAAAGTCTCTTTCGGGAGTTTTTAGCTCTTCTATGTTCAACTTTAGTAGAATTCCTTCCCAGTCAGAATACTTTCCGCAGCTGGATTTTTGCTGAGTTTGGCAAGCAAGAGAAAAAAAATAGCGAAAGGAGCTAAACAAGGCCTGCTCGAGCATTCAGCTCTCGTTTGGCCTTTGGACATCTCTAAGCTTCTATTCAATCATTGGAGTTGTCGCTTATTTTATTGATTCGAATGGCCATCGTCAAACACGGCTTCTGGCAATCTGCCATATAAAAGGAGGCCATTCTGGCGAAAATATGGAGGAGCCGGTATTTCAAGTAATCAGGGAATACAGAATCCGGGGATGATTTGGTTTCTTTGTCTTAGATAATGCCTCCTCTAATGATACTGCCGTCGAATCGCCTTCCTCTCAAGCTTAATTTGAAGATGCCTAAGGAAACACGAAGCCGCCACAGACTCCGCTACTTGCCACATGTGATCAATCTTATTGCAAAGGCTTCCTTCCTCGGTAAGAATGCAGAAAATGTGGTCGACGAAATTCAACAGTATATATGTGAATACGACATTGGAAATTGTGGAGCCCTCACTCGCCATGACCGGCTGATCCTCGAAAAACTTAACGCTGCCCTCGGATGTTACCACGAAACAACAGTGCATACTTGCAAACACTTCGCGGGTTATTTGAGAGTTCCAAGCCTTAAGGCAGTAGAACCCAAGCTCTCCGGAGTACTTGAGACAGAAAGTTTAGGGTTGGATCCAAAATCCTGAAATTAGACTTTTATCCCCCTGTTTATTATAGCAAAATCAGTGGGTCCCAACTCCAAGTCCAAAATGTTCTTATGGAGAAATCTCCAAATGTACGCGATCGCGAACAATTGCCATCATAACCTCTAATAATTCATGCCCATAATGGATCGCCCTAAAGATAGCCAGCTAGATAGCCTCCTGATATCTTCTTTCGTTATTCCCACTTGCAACATTTATTTTTCTTCAACTACTTAAGTCTGTGGCTGAAAGCTGCTTGATGGACACCCGGAGCGTATTCAAGATGTGATACGTCTTCCATAGAGTTTCTTTACGGAGCTCTTAGACTGGCTTCTCGAACATACCGACCTGAAAGATGGAAGGTTGTTAAAGACTGCAGAGAAGCTCTTCATCTTCCTATGGATTGTTTGCCAAGGAAGCTCTTTCCGTGCCAGCGCAGAGCTGTTCCAGCATTCTGCAGATACTGTCCATTAGTACGTGATCAATTATTATTGCGTAGTGATCTACGATGACAAAACAGTAAATCACTAACTATAAGAAGTGCCTTCCATGAAGTGCTCCGTGCTCTCCTTATCCTTCATAAACATATTGTCGTGTCCCCACCAAATCAGACTCCGGATGCAATCCAAAATTCCGACAAGAGTTGGCCGTATTTTGTTGATTGCATAGGAGTATTAGATGGCACTCATATCCCGATCTCGATACCGGGTGGATGTAGCGCACAGCCGCCTTGGCGGAATCGAAAGGGCTTCCTATCGTAGAACGTGTTAGCGGCCTGTAATTTCGACATGGATTTCGTATTCGTTCTACCCGGCTGGGAGGGTAGTGCTCACGCGGAAGGGACCTAAACGATGCCAGGCTCAAAGGCTTCACTGCTCCACCCGGCCGCTACTATGTTGCCGATGCTGAATACTCAAACATGCCTCTAACTCTCACGCCGTATAGGAGTGTGAAGTATCATCTCCGGGAGGTGGCGGCTGCTCAACAAAGACCAGCGAACTATAAAGAGCTGCTTAACCTTCGACACTCTAGTCTCCGCAATGTCGTTGAGCGTGCCTTCGGCGTATTTAAGCAAAGGTTTGGGATCTCCGACGTTGGAAAGCCAGGTTATTCAGTGGAGACGCAGGTCCAGCTTATTTTCGCCTGCACAGCACTCCACAACTTTATGAACCGGTATTCCGCACCAGAGGAAGAAAAGGTATTAGGCCAGGATACTGCTGGAGGACGAAGAGCTACTAGCCCCAGGGCTGGCCGGAGAAGAAGAAATGGATGCGAGGAGGGATGAGATAGCGGAAGAGATGTGGAGGCAGTACTGGTCGACGGTTTAGCATGACGTAGAAGTTATCATTGGAATTTTCCCAAGTGTTACTCCCTGCCATCATCATAGGACATAACCCCTAATTCTCGTCCAGCCCTATCCACCTCTAACCCCCATTCCCACCAACGCTCATTAGCGCAATAATGGACTAGCTGGATTTCTTCATACGCTGGCAGTCTTTTTGGCTGCTACTTCGGAATTGATCCAGGCGGTCCTAAGCTCCCCTTCCAAAGTAAAGAAAAAATTAGTGCCTTGGTACCATCTTCCAAAACTTGAATAGCAAGGACCTTGTCCGTCATCTCCATGTTAGCGCATTCTTGCATTGACAGTCGTAATGCACGCTCGAGGTTGCCTTTTCCCGTTCCCTTAATGCTCCTCGACCTTTCACTGCATGCCTCCCTCATGCCCCGCAGCTCATCAGCGATGATACAGGCTGAATCATACATTACCTCACTTCTTGACTTCTTCCGCCTCTCGGCGGCAGCGGCGGCATTGGTGGCTGATCTCTTTCGAAGGTATAGTGGTGAAGATGACGCGCGGTTGGGTCCCGCTGAAGGCGAGGAAGAATTAGCAACCGACAATGACTGAGAATGTCCAGAGCTGCTTGTCGTAGAAAAAGCTATATCCCCGGCATTGTCCCTTTCTACGGCCTCATCTTCAAGAGCCTCCCGGTCACTGTCGTCTCCAGCAACTTCTGCCGAAGCAGCATTATTTAGTGACTCATCGATATTACGCACGTACTGGCCGGTAGCTTGGGATCCATTGAAAATATGAGCTAGGAGTTGCTCATATTTGAGCGGTGTACGCTGGAACTTTGCGGCATCTCGGTGGACCTTGAAATATTCCTCCATTACCCCGGGGGCTGCGGAAGGAAGCCCTGTCTCGTGATCGATCCTCCAACCTGATTGGTCGAGAATTCGCTTCCATTCCCTGTAGTCCTTCTTTAACACATCAACTTTTGATTTCGTCTGGGCTATAGAAATAGGCTGAGTCGTCATAGCCTGCAAAGTCCGTAAAGGTCTCTCCCACGCTTCCTTCTTGAATCCACTGTCCGCTTGCAAGCCCTCACTCACAGAGTTTTCGAGCTCTTCTAAATATAGGGCCTCTTCGATCTGGGGCGTCCAATGAAGACGGGGTTTTGGAGCGGACTTGCTAGCCGGAGTGCGTGACGATGAGGAGAAACCTAATAAATACATCTTGTTGTAAGGGACCTTTTGGCCGGGTGGACTTGAAGCTATACGAACCGTCCGCGAAAAGTTAGAATTTCTAGAGCCCCACCTCCAAGTTGACAACCGAACAACCCCTTTTTTTCAAAAATTTTTTTTTTTTTTTTTAAATTCCTTTAACTTGAAGTTGTTTAATAACTGAAAATAAAATCCATTCGTGTGGTCCTATCAATTACGCTAGTGTAATGCCAAAAATACCTGTAAAACTGCACAATTTTCCTCAACATTCAACAAAACATTATCACAGAATGAAGGATATGAAAGATAGTAGTAACATGATCCAATTATATTTCCTCCCTAAAGTGGTTTGCGGATGGCGTATCGAATATTTAAAGGGTAGTGGTATAGCCACACCAATTATATTCCTGCCACACTAATTGTCTTCCTGCCACACCAATTATCTTCCTGCC
>JAHQZX020005267.1:0-27727 GCA_019804575.2 Pseudotulostoma volvatum
CTCCTCCGTTAACTCAAAATGGCCGTCACAGAAACGGAAAACGGAGGTCCGTTATGGGCTGCCGAACAGGCCCTTATATATACATGAACATCATCATCTCACGACAATGCAACCTTGTATTATGTTTCCTAACATATATTCCATGATCTGAGCACGGCAAACATGATTGATTCTATCCTTTGAATTACCTAAGGAATCACTCTAGGTAGTTGGAAATGTACGTCGTATGACGGTAAGTCAACTTCCTCAGAGCCACTACCACCATTCCGTATTCCATCCAATTCCCCATCCTTAACCCCCAAGGTGGGGGGGGCATTGCATTTAACAATTAAAATTCTCGGTAATCGCCTCTGCCTCGGTGTCTATACAAGGAGATAAAGACCATCTCTTGACTCTATGGCCTTGATTTGCTGACGCCATTTTCTTTTATTGAGTCTCTTCGTTGCTGCAGCTTCGTGATTTCGCAACTGCCGTTCTATCATAAGCGGTCTATTTAAATTCACAGAATCCTGTTCTAGTGTCGATAGTGGTGACTTCTTAGAAGGCCCTACCTATTGTTTCCCTTGAGCGGTGGCTAGGTCACTGATTGAAGACACTATCATTTATCGTACTCTAAAAGGCATGAAGGGAGGAGTGGCATTTCATCCTTTCACTCACCATAGAAACTCACAAGTCGAATAATCACAACAGAAAGATTGATCCAGCCTCTTACGACTATTCAAAATTGCATGAGAGCAAAAGATCATGAGGGCTTCTGAGCGCAGAACGAAAGCCGCAAATGAGGGGAGTCTAGATCCCACTTGTGAAATCTACATCTAACGGAAAGTCCATGCCAATTTTTGAATGCGGTGAAGACGGATGGATTTGAATGTCGAATTAAATAACCGTAAATAGGTGAGAAAGTAGAGGAACAGCAGCCTATACGTGAATATTAACATTTTATCGAGATAGAGAATATGAATGTACGGTAGGTATACTTTGCGATTTTAATGTAGTCCCGTCGTGAGGTTATGTCGGCTGTTTTCCGAACTGACTACGAAGTCCAAGGACTTAAACAAAGCAGATCCGGATACCTTTCCTAGTACACAAATGAATAAGTCAACATTCGGTAAAGGGATTAATAACTTACTAATCTTCTTCGTAATATCGCTCATAACTTCATCGTGAAGTCAAAGGACCGAGCGTTCGAAAGAGCGACTGCCGCGAATATTTTGTAGAGACCCCAAAACCTCGCTTCGGAATGCGATGGGCGCTCGCTCGTACTGCCAGGCATAAGGAAACTGCGAATATGGCAATAAGGGGATCATTAAGAGGTTTCTAAATTCAGCTATTCGCGCTCCATATCTAACTAGGGGATCAAGATCTTTGGGGATCTCACTACCAATAATATTGACATTTGACCTAGTTCTATACACCCCTTTTACCTGCAAGTCGGGCGAATGCCACCTTCATCCATAGAATCGAGCATTTACTTCAACGATAGCCGATCTGAGTCCAACATGCGATACAGCCATGATTAGAATTATTGATCGCTGAATGGTATGCTTGATTTTAGCTAGTCTATTCCCGTTGATATGCCCAATTTAAAGAAAAATCTCAGCCGTCGGAAATGCTACTCTTGTTGTATTGATTGATGCTTTATCTTTTCTAATGTTTGGTGCCTCTAAGTCGAAAAGATTAACATATAGACCTTCAATAGGTGAAGACAAATCGAAATGAATCATCCTGATATTGGCGCCAGGCCAGCAGAACATGACTAGCCTATCACTGCCGTTCACAGATTCAGCATAGGCGTCTTGTACCAGTTGATTTTATAGGTACAATCCACGAAAGCAGAAAGATAACGGCAGGATTTCGTTGAAGCATTTTCATAGAAATTCTGTGCACGTATAAGAGTGTTAGGTAGGTGGGTAAAGTTAGACTATTAGTTTGGCCAGCTGCTAGATCAATATGAGATTAACAGGAACAAGCACCCGTACCCACGGCCTACTATAGCTGGCTTCTCAATAGAATCCCCCATACACATACTCCCCTGGTATTCGTAGCTTCCCTGATTATTAATGGGTAGGGGTGAAGCCGTACTTCGTCTGTACATACAAACGCTAACGGCGTTGGAGAACCTAAAGTCCGATTGTCGAGAAAGAGTTTATCACTTGACCGCGGCCAAAAAAGTCGCAAGTCGATTGACTGCATCGGTGATCCCGGTATGAACTTGGGAGTCACCTGCAGCGCTGGTAGGGCAGGCTTTCAGCTCTCATCCTTAAAAATCCTACCTAGTTCGAAGGATTTCAATATAATCAAGTCTGGGTTGTCAGTGAAGGTGAGCCTACTCTGTCTATGGTGTGAGATTTATGAGTATGCGTACGGAGAGATATCCCTTGGGCAGCAAGAACAACTGTTGATTTGGAGCAAAGAAGAGCACTGCGCCATTTTGGTTTGGCTATGTAAGCCGCACACAGACTGATAACTATATGGTAGTATGTATGATACATATGATAGTAGAGTGTATAGTATGAGTAACCAAACTATCATATGATAGTAGGACAGGGAGTCATTGCATGCACTAGTAGGCTTGGCAGTATAGCTCCTAAGTAGGTAAAAGTTTCACTATCATTCCAACACCTAATTCCTCACAAATTGAGAACTAAGATCGTTCTTTTTAGCTTCGGCTTGAACTATGTAGCTATGTCTAGACCATTGAAACCAGGTATGTAACTATGTAACTTATATCATACATACATAATGAGGGGAGTACTAGTGGTGAGTTCAGTAGAATTAAGTTGAATTGTGAAAGGGTATAAATTATAGAAGGATGCTATATATTGGTACAGTACGATCGATAACTTTAAACGTTGGTTCCGTAACTTCTCGTTCTTATCGTCAGGCACTACCTGACCAAGTCCGATATGTGATACCGTCTGTATTACTAGTAGCATACCAGGCGGCGTTATGTAAATTTGTTCGTCCCGTACCACCGTACCTGTAACACTTAACTTAAATAACTCTCCTCCTTCTCGATGATCCTCTTGATTATCTTTGTGCCCTGGTTGAAAACAGATTGAAACGAGAAGAAAGAAAACAGAACCTGAAGGACGCCCCCTGGTTGCATGTCAAACCGACAGGAATGGGACTCGGTGTATTAGACCCGAAAGTCGAGAACGTTCCCGGTATGATTCCCTCGCCGGATCTGTGTATGAGGTTTCTTGTGATTTTGCGTGTCATTGATCACCGGGTAATTGATAGGCACCTCTCATATCCTCGACGATGACCCTAGCACCACTCATGTTGACCCCGCTACATCGCATCTCAAATATGACCGATCGGGCCCTGTGCCCATCCTGCTTGTCCCGCAACCCAGCGATGACCCTAATGACCCTCTGGTATGAGATGGGAAGGAAGAACTTCGATTCACGTGGCGGCGAATGCCTTGCCTATATTGCTAACCGTCTGCAACAGAATTGGCCTCTGTGGAAACGTGATGCTATTCTCGGAGTCCTTTCCTTTGTCGCGGTGCTTTGCACTACGATGAGCCCTATCATGGCCGCCAACACCCTGACACTTGCTCTCGAGTTCAGAACAACGTTCACCGACATAGCCCTCTTGACCGGTTATCACCTTTGTGGAGTCGGGGTCGGTGGAGTTGTGTTCGTTCCCACAGCCAGGGTATGGGGCAAGCGTCATCTCTTCCTGCTTGGTAATCTCCTGATGGTTGTCAGCTGTGCGTGGGCAGGCGCAAGCACTACCTATAAAAGTCTTTTGTGGGCGCGAATCTTTCAGGGGGTCGCTCTCGCGCCCTTCGAAGCGCTCGTGAATGCATGTGTGGGAGATTTATATTTCGTCCATGTATGTTGCCTGCAGGAGGGGTGAGCACCGGTTTGAGAGGGTCATGCTGACTGCTGCAGGAACGAGGGAAACGAATGGCTCTCACAAACGTTGCTCTCTTTGGGGGTGCTTTCCTGACTCCAGTGCTTGTGGGCAAGATTACACACACTATCGGCTGGCAATGGACGTTCTATTTCGTTGCCATCTTCACCGGGGTGGCTTTCCCGTTCATGTTTTTCTTTGTTCCTGAAACAGCGTTCCGGAGGGACAACCGGTTCAATACCGATTTTGGGGTCGATAGTGCCCATGATCAGCTCCACCAAAGCATGAGTGATCAGTTCGAAACCCAGCTTGGGCCTGAGACTACTGCGACCGAAAATGGGCACACTGACCCTAAACTGGAAGGCCTCCATGTAGTTCATGATCGGCAGAGTTCCCAAGAGCCCACCCCACCAAAGCGATCGTATCGGGAGTCCCTGAGGTTGTTCACGGGTCGCAAAACCGATGAGAATTTCTTCAAACTCCTTCTACGTCCATTCCCATTATTCTTACATCCGGGCATCCTTTGGGTAAGTCAGACCTCACCTAAAACCTTGCGATTGGAATTGTAGTATTAATATTAGAGCAACAGGCGTGCCTGACCCAAGGTGTGCTCATTGGGTGGACCGTTTTCATTGGCGTTGTCATTGCCGAAATATTCATGACGGCTCCATTGTGGTTCGACGAGGTGCAGACCGGGTACCTATACACCGGCGCGTTCATCGGGTCTATTCTAGGTTTCGTGTTGTCCGGCCTGTTTTCAGATTCAACGACCAAGAGTCTGATCAAGCTCAACAAGGGAACCTACGAGCCCGAATTCCGCATCCCCCTCGTTTTCTTCCAGCTGCTCTTTGGCTGTCTCGGATTGTACGGCTTTGGGATTGTTACAACGGATATCCCGCGATACGGCTGGCTGATTCCCGATGTATTTTTCATGTTTGTTCTCATGGGTATGGTGATCGGCGCGGTGGCTAGCGCGCTATATATCGTCGATGCGCACCGTAAGTTTGCTGGACACCCTTCGAAAAGTTTCCCCGACTAATGTGGCTGCGACTGGTCCCCGGTAGGGCAAATTGCAATCGAGGCATTCACATGCTTGTTGATTTTCAAGAACATCTTCAGTTTTATTCTTACATTCTACGCCTTCGACTGGGTCCTCGAGAACGGTACGAAGCCGGTCTTCCTGGGCATCGCGAGTGTCCAAGTGGGCGTGTGTCTGTTGGCTATTCCCATGTGTAAGTGTTGAATGCTGTGCCTAACACTTCCCCCCAATTGGCTGCCCTCCTGTCTAGCTTTTTCCTTGCTAACGGCTCCGGTTCCCGTAGATACCCTCGGCAAATTCAACCGCGCGTTCTTCGCCCGTTACGATATTTTAAAGATTCTGCATCTCTGGTAACGGTTTCGAGCCTCACCTGTCTGAAGATGTGGACCCGTTCTCTGTTTCCTTCGGTTCTCCTCTCTAATTCCGATTAATACCGTTCGTCTTTATCGGATCGATCCTTGGATTTTCCTCCCTGGAATTGTTCCGCCTCTGATGAATGCTTTTATATTTATAATCCCCCGTCTCTCCGTTTTGGCGCGTCTTTCAATTTCCGTCCCTCGTGATACCCTCGTGATCCCGACCGGATCAGCCACCCCCATATGACAGTTGTAATTATATCATCAGAATCTATAGAATTCTTCAAGACAATCCGGCCTGTTACTCCAGTATCATACTTTGTTAATCGACCCGAGACCCCCACCGCTCCCCCGAAATCCAGAGTTCGATGACTGGCCAGATCCTTTTGCCCAACTCCTCATCCTCCATCCTATAGTCGGTAGTGCTTAGTTTCCGCAACCAGGGTCGGGTCCAAAGGATCGTCAGGGTAGCTTGAGCATGAAACCCGCCTCTGACCACGCTACCGAGGTTAGTTCGTCGCATCGTCATATCATATCATAACATATCATATCATATCATCTTGATAAACCAGATCAGATAGGTATATCGCTTGACATATCTATATAGATATAATATAGATATAGATGTATAACATAACCTAATATACGGATGGGATGGATATCATCGCAAGGAATACATATGATCGTATATATAAGATATATAAGATATATATTGGGTCTGGACTCTCTCCCCTGTCCTATTCGACTTAGAGATCCAGGATGACATCAACGGGGCATTTTAACATTTCCTCTAAATTATCTCATGTGGATACATCATCCATCCTCACCCCCCTTATGAAGAAATGATTATGATATGATGATAAGGATCGAAGAAACCATCCATAACTATGAGATGATCAAAACCAAGGGATCCTCCATCATAGCTAAACCCGATTCAGACTTTCCCTCACCCTTTGTTTTTTTTTTTTTTTTTTTTTTGTCTCCCTCTCGCCGCCTTATGATGGATCTTGCTTGGTCTTAACTGGTAACTGACCGAATGGCGCCAGGCCCCAAGAGAAAAACAAAGAGAGACATGACTTAGTTAGAGTTCCGGAGGCCGGATGTACTCGACCGGTATCTGCCCCGATAAGATAAGCATCGAGATCCCCACCGAAACCGCCCGGGGGTACCTGGGAGGTACCGCCGATGCGACATACGTCACTAGCCCCGAACCATCAACCTTCGAACCGCAGTTCAGGTGGCGGAAGAAAAGAAGAAAAGAAAAAGATGATCGTAACTCATTTCATTCCCCTCCCCATTCTCCCATTCTGCTTCTCCCTGACGCTTCTTATTTATTAGTCGACGCTGGAATCTGTTCTCGCTTCTTTTTTCCTCGGTCCTGAATGTCGCGCCGGAAGACCTGGAGGACATTCCTCGCCTGCGATTGGCCAGGATGGCAACCAGACATCCCAACACAGGGCCTTCGTGCCCCTGTTGCGATTCCCGCTTAACATCTTCTGCTCATCAGGTCGCCGATGATGGTGGGTTGATCCCTCCTTACTGTGTTGGTTCATCCATCCCCCCCCGGTCCTGGACGGTACGCTGTCCGGGACGCTTTTAGCGAGATTTGTAAGAAGAGAGAGAGAAGGAGAATCTAAACCTGAGCTGATTATGATACTATCTCTCTCATCGACAGCTGCAACTGCTGCCTTCTATGTGGCGAGCCCCGAACGAAAGCACACTCGCGACTCGGAGAAGCGCCACAGAGAATCGATCGAATTGATTTCGCCAATAGGATTCGATCTGGCTGCTGCCGGGGCGGCCGTTAGCCTGGCCCATGCAAGCCAAAAGCCTCCTGCCGAACCCTGGAAGCCAGAAAAGCAGTCCGCTGCCGGACAGGCGGCTCTGTTAGCCCGGGAGATGGCCCATCATCATGTCGTCGTCGAATCCTCATCCTTGGTCGGCACATCGAGTCATGAGGGCTCTAAGGCTGCCATCATAGCGACGAAAGACCATGCGGCTATTTCTTGCCCCGATGACCGGGAGCACCCTACGCCCGGGCAGGATGGTACCCGTGGGACCCAGGAGAAAGGGCTCATGGACTTGGATCGGAGGGCATTGAGTGCTGCCACGGGTGCCTTGTCCAGGAGGAAGAGAGCGGAGTCCGCTCCCGTCAGACCCATCTCCCACCCTGAATTGGCCTACGCGCTGTCCGCTGCGACCATTTCGCATCGTGCCAATCTGGGAAACGAGACGATCTTCGAAGACCTTGATCCGTCAGTGGGGGCCATTCGGGTGCACAACATCGCCAGGGCGAATACCCGTCTCGATACGGCGAATCCACCCGTGGAGATCGAGGGGGAGGAGCAACACAAAAGAGATACCCTCCGGGCTGCCGCCATCTCCATGGCAAAGGATATGTATTCGGTTACCGGAGCCAGGCAAGAATCGGACCCTGCTGCTGAGAATCGCCACACCTACCAAGCATCTTTAACACCCTCCCCGGCAGAGGAACGCTTAAACCCCCGGCGGCTCTCTCTACATGAAGCGGCGCGAAAGATCGCAGCAGAAAAATTGGCTCGAATGGACCAAGATAAGGAGACTTATGAACAGAACTATGGCACCATCCCGCCTCTATCCTCGCGTCTGTCTCTCTCACGCAGGCTCAGGCGCCGGACGTCGAGCGAGAGCGATGCATCAAGGAATGATAGAGAGAGGTCGATGGCGATCCGGAGCCAGATGTCGTCACTGCAAAACCGCCTTCAAGAGCTCGATGAGCAGAAGCGCCGAGACCACGAGGAGCTCATGGAGATTGCTCGGAGGAACGTCCATGCTGCCATCCACGAGATGGACGAGAAAATATCCGCCAAGACGGGAAAACCGTCCCCGAGCATCCAGCGTGAATGGGAAGAGAAGGCGCTTGAGCGCGCGAGAGCGGATGGAGAGGAACGATGGCCCACCCCCGGAACTCCTACCATGATTCCCATTGGGGGGCAACAATACGTGGATGAGGAGGATGTTAAGGCAGTTGCTCGATCAAGAGTCCAGCCCGCTCTAGACGAGATCACAAGTCGTGCTGAGGAACAACGGACTAGGGAAGTGGAGCAGCGCCTGGACGAAGAGCAAAGGAAGCGGCTTCGGAAACTAGAGCGAGAAAGGGAGGCAGACATGAAGACTGCGCAGAAGCAAGGGAAAGGTATGAATTATCCGGATGGTGAAAGTGAATTGATTAGCACCACTCACAGTCCAATAGCAGCAGAGAAGCAGGCCGTCAAAGAACAACGGGCCGAGTTGGCTGAGAGGAAACGCCAGGAAAACCAGGGCCGGCGATTCTGGGTGAGGAGGTCGAAGGTCATGGACGGTGATGAAATCGTCCTCCAGGAGCCCGTTATGGATGGACCTAGCGTAGTGCAAGCCTCATCGGATGTCAATTCAACACAGCGAGCCCACCAGCCCTGGTTCCTAGGGAACCAAATTGAAGAGCTTCACGAAGCCACTCATCCGGGACGAGAAGAGACCGAGCACAATTCGGGGGTGGCCGAGCCACCCACCTCTCCGAAGGGAGAGTCTGGGTTAACCACCTGGTTTAAAGCACAGGTGACTCGTCGACGCTCAGTAGTCAAGGCTCGGACACGGCAAGACACTTCCCATTCCAATTCCTCCCGAGAAGCCAACGGACACTCATCCAATGGCACCAACCCTCTGCAGTTAAACCCGGTGACCGCAAGTGAACTTGCCATCTTGATTCCTAACGGTGGTAACAGTGATTGCGACGGAGCCCAACTCGATTCCAATAAAAATTATCCACAAGAACAGACACAGGAACCGACCGGAACTAGCATCTCCGAATCATTCACGTTCCTTCCGATCCGACAGTGGAGCACATCCGACCCTGGGGCATCCCAAGCTGACGGCGAGGAAGCCAAGTCGTCCGGTGACAACAACAACAGCAGCAGCAGTAGCGGCAGTAGCAAACGCGGTCGTCGTCTTCTTCGCTTGAATTTGCGATCCTTTCTCATAAGGAAGTTTCCGGAAGAGGAGACGGAGAAGGAGCGGGTAAGGAAGAACTCCATCTCACGGCCGATTATTAGCTCTCCAATTCTAGGCCCAATTCCAGGCGTGGCATCGGCCTTGTTAACCACTGCTGCAATCACAGCTGATGGGCCAGATGGAATCATTAGTAATGGCAGTAGTGGCGATGATGCGGAGGAAGAGGCCGAGCGGCGGGACACCTTTGTCGAGGGGACGTCGTCGTTTTCCCTGCCGCCGCAGTGTTTGCCCCTGTCAGCCGCCCTCAATGGGGCCCTCACTGCTTTGACTAGTAATGGTGATCGTTCTCGTCGGAACTCGAGGTTTTCAGAGGACTTGTGATTCTTTGGTCTTCAGGATTTGGTGGCTTTTTTTTTCCTTGTTTTTGAGCCAGTAGTATGACAAGTTATTATCATCGGCCAGGGGGTTGATCATTGCGTGGTTCTGCTGGCAGATCCTACCGTAGCCCTAAAAGAGAATAAAACAAGGAGTCCCAAAGTAGTTAACTCATAGAAGGTTCCCTCTCTCTACATCCTGTCTCATAATAACAATAGAGATCTTTATTAACATTCTAGACTCGGGACATTATTAGGAGAATATCGTATATGAGAATATGACTACACAGCCTGTAGCTGCAGCTGCAGCTGCAGCAAAAGATCAGATATGAATCTTTATTGGCAGAACCGAATTAGGGAAGGTGGAGTGGAGACCACTCGGCCGTAAAAAGTTTAACTATTCTAAGCTGATTATCTAAGCCGCTTATCTAACACGAGCTAAAAGTTCCTCTGATATGGACAGTACCTCCTTTCATGTACATACCTACTACCTCCCTGTTCATCTGTCATATTCTGTCGGGGCGTCATAGAATCGCCTCGTCACGTTGTCATGAAGCTAGATCCTAGGGCAATGCGCTATCTCACCTCGGAGGATTTCAGGGTGCTCACTGCTGTATGGTCTCGAGAATTTCCCTTTTTTTCTCGTTTTCACCAACAACAAGCCTTGTTCCCTAACAGCTGACAAGAGCGACCTGCTACTGTAGGTTGAGGCAGGGAGTAGAAACCATGAGGTTGTCCCAACACCTCTAATCGTACAGCTGTCCGGTTTAAGAGGAGGCAGTGGGGTTCACAAATCCATCGCCAATCTGGCCAAGAATGGCTTAATCGCGAGGGTGAAGAACGCAAAATGTAAGCTGGAACCGGAAGATGTCGTTCCCACGTCAAACAAGTATTTTACGAATCTTGCGGCCGCTTACCGGTTGATTCAGATGATGGCTACAGACTCGCCTATGGTGGCCTCGACTACCTCGCCCTCAATGCTTATCAGAAACAAAAGAGCGTCTATTCAGTAGGGAACCAAATTGGGGTTGGGAAGGAATCGGACATCATTGTGGTGGCAGACTCAACCGGTTCTCAACGAATCTTAAAAGTGCATCGCTTAGGTCGCATCTCTTTCCGAACGGTCAAAACAAATAGAGATTATTTGCGACACCGGAGCACGGGTTCATGGATGTACATGTCGCGGCTGGCAGCTGTGAAAGAGTTTACATTCATGAAAGCTCTCAAGGAAAATGGATTCCCAGTTCCAGAACCCATTGCTCAGAACAGGCACACGATAGTGATGAGTTTAATAGACGCTTTTCCGTTACGTCAGATATCGAGGGTCCCCAAGCCGGCGTCATTATACGCCGAGCTTATGGATTTGATTTTACGACTAGCAAGATTTGGCTTGATACACGGCGACTTTAACGAATTTAACATCCTGATCAAAGAAGAACCAGACATAACCGCGAAAGACAAGTCCCCCGAACAGGAGGCGATGACTGGAGAAGGAATCAAACTGACCCCCATTCTCATCGACTTCCCACAAATGGTGTCCATCGACCATGCGAATGCAGAAATGTACTTTGATCGTGATGTCAATTGTATCCGAAAATTCTTTCAGAAAAGATTTCATTTCACAAGTGACTCCCCCGGGCCCTTATTTTCCGATGCGAAAAAACTGCTCCTAGAGCATCCCGCAAAGCGGTTGGATATCGAAGTTGAAGCATCAGGCTTCTCAAGAAAGATGGCACGGGAACTAGAAACATACATGAAAGAGGTTGGAGCCAATAGTGATGCGATTCCTACCGAACGTGAAGAGGAAGACGAGGACAGTGATGATGGTGATAGTAATGAAGGATATCCCTCTTCGATCGAAGGTGGTGACGGAGATACTATCGAAGCCAAAGAGGACCGCTGGGACCAGGAGCAATCGCTGGATCATGATGTTGGAGAAGAGGCAGCGAAACTGCAGGATCTGCATATGTAACTTAGTATCCTTTTCTCGCAACTCTTACTAAACGGCTTGCCTGATCTATCAAGGATCCGATATGTATAGTATTGCCATCACCTGTAAAGCCTTTCTTTGAATCACAATATTCAATACCTCCTCAATACCCAACTCTCGATGAGTATAGGCCTTTTTCAATTTAATAGTAATGATTATACTATATTACCGAAGATACCTAACTATATAGCAACCGATCTAGCTAGCTATAGAATATTTACTCTCTTGGGAGAGAGAATTCTCGCCTAAAAATCTATTGCAAACAACCGGAAGAGGACCGCCTACCTAGCTAGATGTGGAATAGCCCCTTCAACCCATTAGTCAGTGACTCACTAAGTCATCACTTACATACAATTAGTGCTTTTTTACTCTTCACTCTCTCTTCAATATATATCACAATCAAAGGCTATATATATCGGTATCAGTACCCACTACTGTATCATACCAGACCACCGAAAAATCCCTTAGGAGGGGGGATTGACTGTCTTTCTGTCATAGATCGGTCAGGTCAGCAAGAGAAAAATCATGGTGGGAACTAGGCGGCTTCCCCGGGGGGTGAAACTATCGTCTATGCGAAAACAAGTATTTCTGTATGGTTTTTTTTTTTTTTTTTTTGTTTTAATTTATTTATATTAATATTAATGATTTTGGGGGAAAACAATTATTTAGACCGGAATTCACAATTTCTCTGATCCGCACTCCTTTTCTACCTCCTCGATATGCCTCGTTTTACGTCCCTCTCAGCTTCAACAAGCTCGACTTGCGCGACTACCTGCGACGTGTGTATGGCGTGAAAGTGCTCGGTATTCGCAGCTACGTCGAGCAGCAAAATGTGACGCGGTTGCGCCGTGACGGTTCTGGTTACGGGCCGCTAAGACGGCCGAAATCGAAGAAGAGGATGACGGTCGAATTGGTGGAGTCTTTTGTTTGGCCTGATGTGCCCAAGGATCTCGGACCGTAAGTCCTCTCCTCTCCTCTCCTTTCCCTTCTGCCAATTGATGTAGGGGGGAGTTGGGGGGGGGGAAGGAAAGTGGTTTTTTTTTTTTTTGGCATTCTGCGCTGTGTTTTATTATGGCTAACGTTTCTTCGTCCCCCCCCTCATTGAAATTTACAGCTGGGAGAAAGATCAATACTACAAAGCTGCCCAATATCAAGAGGAGAAGCAGCGCGAACAGCAGCCGAAGTCCGCCATGGATCCAAACAAAGTGGAGCGGAAAGCCTATGAAAAGCAAGCAACGGAGCTACTGGAGGGTAAACAAACATGGAGGCCGACATGGCAGGCACTAGGTTTGAGTTATGACCGAACGGCGATTGTTGATCCCAGAAAGCCTTCAACAGGTCCCCGAGTGTAGGCGAATCAATTTCACACCTTCTAGAGTCGTTCTGTTAGAGCATTGTATGTATCATGTAAATTACATATGTCTTGTGCGCATTAAGGCAGTAAGAAATCATCCCATAATCAAATAGAAGCCAATGCTTGGTTTCACGGTCACAAGACCACAACATGAAAAGGCCTTTCGATTTCAATACTTCCGAAGAAGTAGACACATGCCAAAAGGGGAAACCATCCAAATTCCTCATCCCATCATTACAACCTACTCTCAAACACACCCATGTGATGTTGACCCGGCCAGTGCGCATGAGGCCAGATGTGTCGAACTGCGTCCCAGATATGTCTATATGGTGTTAATAGCTCTCTACTCCAGGGGGATAGCGATGATTTCATCAGCTTACTTGATATATATGATTTCCAGACCCTCTTGGACTTCGTTGGGCACATCTTTGACATCCTTTCTGTTCGCATATGGAAGGAGGACTGATTTGACACCAGCTCGCAGTGCCCCAATGAGCTTTTCCTTGATACCACCGACTGGCATGACCCTTCCTCTCAATGAAACTTCGCCTGTCATTGCTATTTGGGGAGGCACAGCCTTTCCAGAGAATAGTGATATCAGCGCTATTGAATGAGCGAGGCCCGCGGAAGGCCCATCTTTTGGAATGGCTCCGGAGGGGCAATGGACATGTAAGCTCCGATTCTTCATGATATCCTCATTAGGGTCATGGGTTAAACCCAGTTCGAATGAGTGGGCCTTGACCCAGGTCAATGCGACCTCGACAGACTCTTTAAGAACATCACCCAGTTTTCCTGTTAGTTGCACGCGGCCATTTCCGGGCATGTCTGCCACTTCAATGAACAGAATGCTGCCCTGACCGCCGGTCGAATACGCGACCAGGCCAGTGACAATTCCTGGCCGTGAATTTTTTTCGGCGATTTCCTCGTCAAACTGTTCTATGCCGAGAATATCCTCCAGGTCACCAAGAAATACATTCGGGTTATATGTTTCCAATTGGGCCGTATCCTTCGCGTCCACATATTGAACAGCTTTGCAACGACAAACAGAGCCGATTGCCCGCTCTAGACTTCGAACGCCTGATTCCCGAGTATAGGACAGAATGATTTTCTCGATAACATCATCGGGGATAATAACCTGACTTTTCAGAAGACCGTTGATCCGAGCTTGCTTGGGGATGAGATGCTGTTTAGCAATATATTTCTTCTCAATTGTGGTATAGCCGGGTAGTGCGATCGTCTCCATACGGTCTAACAGGGGCGGTGGAATGGTATCAAGCGAGTTTGCAGTGGCAATAAAAAGGACTTTGCTCAAGTCAATTGGGACGCCAATGTAATGATCCGTGAAGGTGTGATTCTGCTCAGGATCCAATACTTCCAGCATCGCTGCCGATGGATCACCATGGAAGTTAGAGCCTCCGACTTTGTCGATCTCATCAAGCAAGAACACCGGGTTGCCGACGCCAACCTTCTTCAAACCGCTGACTATCAAACCAGGCATAGCCGCAACGTACGTTCTTCGATGGCCTCTGATTTCAGCTTCATCTCTGACCCCTCCAAGAGATATTCGATGGAATTTGCGCCCAAGGGAAGTGGCCACCGATTTTGCTAAGCTAGTTTTTCCAGTGCCAGGAGGGCCCACCAGAAGCAGGATTGGAGGTTTTTCGCCCGTGCGTTTCGATTTCAATACCTCAAGCTTTGTTTCTAATACATCTCGCTCAGGGTCAGAGGTAAGGAGGGTCCCTTTAGAGTTACTGGTCGGCGTTGCTAGCTTGACAGCAATTTCCGAAATTTGCTGGTCGACTTCTTCATTGACCGACTGTTTCAGCTTAAGAACAGCTAAATATTCGAGCACACGCTTCTTGATTTTCTCCAATCCGTAGTGGTCATCATCAAGTTGCTTCCTTGCTCTCTGGAGGGTGTCGGCTCCGAATTCATCTTGTGTCACTTTCGTCCATGGGATCTCGGCAAGATTCTCGAGATAGGATCGACAGACGCCGTATTCCGCATTAGCAGGATTCATCTTGCGCAGGCGTTTGAGCTCCCTATCAGCGACTTTTTGCGCTTCCAGGCTTAGTTGCGCATTATCCAGTCTTTGTTGAACCTCGTCAATCTCGTTCGGTTCCTTTTCAGCCTCGTCGCTTCTCCCATTTGCCATTCCCGGGGGAAGAATGCCATTGATACCGGTCATCGCTCTTCTCGCGAGAAGTTCACGTTGCTGTGGATCTAGTTGACTAATATCAAAGCCCAAAGCAGGAGGTAAAGTCGTGGCGGTGATGGAGGTTATCCTGACATTGCTCTTGATACTCTGAACTTGACGGCTCAACAGTTCCACCACCTTCTCTAGCCTATCTTTGATGTCCACAGCGGAAAGCACCTGTAGCTTTTCTTCGAAACTGGATTCGACCACATCCACCATGAAGTCAGCAAGACTCCCCGCTTGTGAAAGATCCTTCTTTGAAATGAATAGTTCGAATCTCCGCGCAACGATTGGCGACAAACTCGATGCCGCAGCTGGTAGTAGCGATGCAAGCCGTAATAAAATCAACAGTTCACGAGAGAGTTGCTTCAGATACTGAAATAGATTCACAACTTCAATGTCGTCGGACGTAGGAACTACGAGGATGAGGAAGTGAAATTAGTCAACGGTTCCTTTGTAACAAGATTGAATTGGCATGGTGACCTTACCCGGCTCATCATGGATGGAGACTTCAGCTTCGATGAACGGTCTTTCTTTGAGGACCGTGACTAATGTAAATCTTCGTACACCTATGACCACTAAGTATGGCTCAGCGTAGCCGCGTCCTTGGATGCCAATCAATTTCGCAAGAGTGCCATATTTAAATAGATCATTCTCGTCTGCCTGCGATGCATCGGCATATTCTTGCTCCTCAGTTTGTGGACCTTCGGGTTTCCCCGCGTCGGGAATTTGTCGGCCATCTTTGCTTAAGTACCGGGAATTCAGGGGAACGCAAGCCAAGGTCAGAGAGGCCCGATCCCGTTGCAATGTAGCGCGGCCTAACAAAGTCGATAGCAGATTTGCTATGTCTGGTCGGTTCGAGAGAGGTATCCGGAGGGTAACACCTGGAAGGAGAACGGTGTCCTTCGGCAAAGGGACTATGGGGAGCCTGCCAGTTCTTCCGTGATCAGGTCCCATCTTAGGCAGTTCGGGATCCCACGAGCTGTCTCATGCGTATATAGTTTTCCTGGTAGAAAACTGGGATCTCCAAGGAGATCAGTGACTCCCTTGTTAGGCTACCAGTAAAGTGTGGTCCAACCACGAAGAATAGGATCATATGCATTATTCTATATAAATGATTGTGGCCATCCAGTGCAACCAAACTCGAGCTTACTAATAATGCGTTCATTCGTTGATTAATATATAAGTGGCAATGATTGGCCTATTAGTTCCTAACGAGACACAAGCCCCTCCAGCCTCGGAACCCAGGCCTTTCTTCAGTTTTCACTTAGAATAGCTGAATACAACCGTTTCGATGATATCATAGCCACGCTAACAGCTACACGTTTTACTTATTGACAATTTCGCTGTCACGTTGTGTAAATAATAAATTAGTTGTACGGTTTTAATTCTGTTTAATATTACTCGCGAAGTGGATATACAATCGAATGAATGCCCCACCGCCTTCCCGCCATCCAACGAAAGAAATTCTGGTCACGTGTGAATTTTGGATTGTCTGGGAGAACAGAAAGTTCCCTTTAGAACCAACCAACCGAGGTAACTGTGAGTCCACTCCGGCACTGGAGAAAGTGTTTCTCCGTTATCACCTGACCGACCTATCCATCACCCTTCCCCACAGAGTTACATGCCAGATATATCATGGATTCAAAAGCGATATTCTACCTGTTCTATCCTTCCTTATTCTCTCAATTGATTTCGTATGCACGTCGTTCTGAAGTCCCTGAATACGTGTCTATCTGTTACTTGTCATTTTAGGCCCTCTACTATAATAACAACTTGCCTTTTCCTCGCCCCAGTCCGCCTGACTGCGCAGGGCTTTCGGGCCATAAATGCCTTCCTTGATATGTCGCATCTTGACGTGTGACCCTCCCTGTCTATACTTCAACGATTCCGCAGAACATCCAGCAAAATGTCATCGACAAAAACAAGAATAATGAATGTGTTATTGCGATTTCTAATGAGAACATTTCTCTACAGTCTGGGTTTCCCTGCTGTAATGCTGACCCAACTGTCCTCGTTAGAAACCGCAACAACATATTCATTATTCTTCTTCTTTTGTTGATGACATTTTGCTGACCGGCACAGAACGTGGAATCGAGGAATTCGTCAGAGTGCAGTCGCAAATTCAAAACTATGGTATACCGAAGCTCTTTTTCGGTAGATACATTGAGCGCCAAAAAGATAAAAAGTTATCCTTCACCAGCGCAACTATATCAAACGAGTCCTAGAGCGTTCTAACGCGCCTACGGATCCCGTCGCTACGCCTTTGGATCCTAAGCAACCGCTCGTTGAAGCTCAGGATTCCGAGTTGCTCGATGAAGAAGACGCACGCCCTAGAGAACCGTGCTACAGTGGGAGCACTAATGTTCCTCATGGTCTGCGCACGCTCGCATTCGCTCTCTCTCGCCTCAAAATTTTCATCCCGGCCCGGCATCAACTACCCCGCCGCCGTTGAAACGTGTACTTTGTTACCTGGCTGGCACCCAGGATCTCGGCATCTCTTTTAACCCGTCAGCTTCCCCTGCACGATACGGGTACAGCGACTCGGACTTTGCTGCGGACCTAAACAACCGCTGCTCCACCCCAGGCTTCGTCTTGCTGTTAAATGGCGGCGGCCCTATCTCCTGGCAGTCAAACAGCAATCTCTGCCGAAGCCGTCCCGAGAAGAATTCTTATGAATTCAGATGTGATCATGGTCATGCTTATCGCAATACCCATAAGCTCACTGACAGCCAGCGACGACGTCGTTCTACCAACACCCGCGCGACTCAATGCCCATTCAAAGTGACTAGCAAGCGGACCGGCGGCGAGTGGCCTATAAGGATCAAAGATCGGACTCATAATCATCCTCTCTCGCAAGACGTTCGCGCTCATCCTATGCATCGTACACAAGCTCTGGATGATGAAACTTGTGAGAAAATAAGTCAGCTATTCAAGGCTGCTTGCTATCCCTCCACGCACAATTTGCACAATTCTTCTCACGCATTTCAATGGCCACTGCCCAATAACCGTGCGAGGTCTTTATAATATGCACGCTTATACCCAGCGTCATGAGCTCAAAGGCCGCACTCCTATGCAGGCCTTATTGGAGCAAATCTCGTCGGATAATTGTATTCGCACGGCTCAAGGATACGGAGAACCGCATTACACACATAAGAAGTCGATTGAGATTCTCCGTAAAAATTACGATATTCTGCTTCTTGACTGTGCATACAAAACCAATAAATATCGCATACCACTCCTAAATATCCTCTTTATGACAAATCATCATACGACCATCAATTTAGGGTTTGTGTTCATAGAGAGAAGGAGATCGGCTACAAGTAAGTAAATGCTCTTGTCTTCAGCTTAATTCCGATGCCGATCAAGCTCGGTCAGAATTTTACTAACTAGAAGATGTGTGTATTTACTAGTTGGGTAATGCACGAGATTAAAGCCGTTTTTATCACCTACAATATCCCGTTGCCTCGTGTTTTTTGGACCGATTGTGAGCTGGCACTAACCAACACGATTGACGACACGTTTCAAGTCGATGGGCATTATATTCCCCGTTTATGTGGTTGGCATCAGAGAAGGTTGTCGCTGAGATGGAGAGACAGGCCCATGGGCGGGTTGTCTGTCATAGCCGAAAGGCTGGATACAGACATTAATTCTTGATTAAATAATAATAATAATGTTGTTGGCATGTCGATCATAATGTTGTCGGCCATGCCAAAAAGTTTTTTCGTGTCAGCATGAGTAGATGATTTGCGCCTGAAACAACAATACGATTATTTTATGGCAGCATGGAGAAACGTAGTGAAGTCACCTTCGAAAGATGAGTACAAAAAGCGGTGTGAGGATTTCAAGAAAGCCCAACCACCGGAGTTGGTCCAATATCATGAAAACACCTGGCTCGAACCTTTCGCTCAACGAATCGTCTATGCTGACGTCGATACCGTGCCTCATTTTGGACACCGTCTGTCTTTCAGAGTTGAGGGATCTCATCGGACTTTGGAGCAGTATATTACTACTTCTAGCAGCGATCTCTACGTTACATAGAAACGACTGATACAATTCTGGAATAATCAGCATGAAGCATAGACCGCGAAGCTGGCAATGTCAAAATCGAATCCCAGTAGCAGCACAAGCGTCGCATTTCATCAATCTAGTTTTGTCACAAACTTTATGTTGAATAGAATACAGGCTTAGATCATTGAATTGCGAAAAGAGGACGGTCCAATTCATTGCCCAGACAGCTGTCTCTATCCTATATGCTAGAGTCTACCATGTGAACACTGTCTTCGAAACCTGATGCGAAAGGATAAGAAGGGAAATATTTATTTCTAGCCAATTGACTTGGGAAAATTCATCCCCACTGGTTATGTGATCGAGACCGCGGTTGCTATATGCAGCGAGCATCCACAGGCTCCGTTCCCTATCCCATTGATTCCGCGAGCGAGCTGACAGTTATTCGCCGGCGAAAGAATGCTAGAGGGATTACTTATTCTTGCCGTGGAGGTGCATCTTCAGTTAGACGCGATGCAAACCTTACTGAGTGAATAGAAATATCATTGCAGCGAGGTCAAATACGGGCGTGGGAAATTGTAATAGGAGTAGCACCAGCTCCAAACGACCAGCATACCGTGTACCCCAGTGGTGCTGGCAGAGTGGCTGGCAGCGGCAGCGCGGCTCCCCGAAAGCTAGAAAGCGGTCAGGGATAATGACGTTGCCAACGCATCAGAATCCCGGAAAGCCGAAGAGACCGGCACTGCGGCGGTCCCGTTATAGGCTAACCTCCTCTCAGTCGGTGTCGGTCCTATTTTACCGCGAGATCCTGCCGGCGCAGGATGACGCCTTCACGAATTCAGCATTCTAGGATCCACGCACACCCGGCCATGCTGACGGCGGTGTGGAGAAGACCGGCGGTGGGAATACCAACGATATCACTGGCGGCAAGGAGGATATTCGTGGCTTAGGAGCAGATTCTTTTAAAGATTCTGTATGCTCATAGAATTTCGGGCTTGACTGCGATGTATTTTATTATTGAAGTTTGGCGTCAGCGACACCGACGGTAAGTTGACATAGTGGTGAAATGTTACGGCTGACACTCAAGTGTTAATAGTAACATTGGCTGTATGTGTTTTTCAGGCTTTATACTAAAAACTTTAGCGGGTGTGTCCCTATCCAACTTACATAGTATTAGAAAGATTACAGGGATGGCAGCAATGTTATGCCGAAAATACTGTAAACCGCCTCCCTGATAAGGGATGCAAACAAGCGGTCCGAGCACCAGTGCAAAAAGGAAATTCTCTAGAATAATAAGGCAGTTTATTTTGGAAGTGTCAAAATCGTGTTTGCTTGTGGTATTATAACAACACGCTCGTACTGTAAAATGTCGTCCTGATATATGATAATACTAAGAATAATATCTGATACCCCTTTAAACGCAATATATTTCGTATTCATATTAGCGGGTTGGGAGGGTTCATCGCACGATACGGATGTGCTAGAATCGGCATTTGAGAATGGCTTCATTGTTTCATCAGGTGGCTACCCTTGTAAGGATAAGACACTTCTTCCTCCTTATAAGGGTATTAGGTATCACCTGAAAGAGTGGTGGGAGGCCTAAAATATGATGGAACTCTTCAACTTGCGTCATGCGTCAGCTCGTAATGTTGTAGAGCGTATCTATGCTGTTCTAATCCATCGGTTCAAGATACTTGCTTCGCCGCGGGACGGATTCTCGATTTGCACACAGATAAAGCCGGTATACGCTCTAACTACCGTCCATAATGTTCTTAATCAGAGCGGTGATGATGTATTCGTTGAAGCTCGGGGAACTTGAAAAGCTCGGACAGCTTCGATACTTCTTCCTCCTATACCAGTTGCAAACCTCGACTTCAGGGAAATGACGAGATCGCTCGGGAGATGTGGCTTGATGATATAGATAGGCGGAAGACCACCGCTAGGAAGAGTAGAGTGGAAGAAATCGAATACATATCGAATTATTAGTATTAATAGTGTACAACTTCATTCTCCTTCATATGAATACTGTCTAAAAACACTTTCCTCATCGTCCGCCTTGTCTTCGTCACCTCCCTCATGGGCAGGATCTTCGGGATTCTCATCCTTATTATCTGATAAAGAGTCAGAGTCTAAAGCACTTTCATACCCAGTGGACTCCCTCTTTCCTTGTGAGCTGCCAAAACGTAGCAGCTGAAACGACCTCCTTCAAGTCTCTTGATAAGCTTCTCCCTTTCGCTAAATCGAAGCTTTTTAAAAGTCGGTTTGGAGGATCGCCAGTGCCCTTTCGAATGCCGAAGCTCCCTGGAGAATAGACTGCACACCATTCGATAGGATTGCCAATGTTTAGTTTGTCGCGATCAACCCATCCGAGATGCGATTCATCACACTTTTATGAGGCTTCTTATTGCCGTCTTGTTGACCTTCAGTCGCTGAATGACTGACAGCACGCTTTCGCAGCGCATGGCGATTCGGCGCCTTTCTCTGCGCAGCCCTAGCAGGGACTCCCCTCTTGATGACTGTGAGATGATCTTGGATTCGATGATGACGAGGGTAGAAAAATATCATCGAATCTTGGTAGCTCTCAGCTACGAAACCCGCTCATGTGACCGTTGCAATATAAGCTAAGGCTAATCTAGTAAAAACATCAAATAGCGGAGTTAAGCTTGTGCCGGATACGGCATAGTACCCAAATCACGTGGGTCTTAACTTTTTCCGCCCACGTGACCATGTTCCCAGGAGCTATGATATCATAGTCATTAATTTCCCAGTCACATGTTTCCCATTCACATGATCAAACCGCCTGGGTCAAATGTTTTTGCCCAATGCAATTAACCCTTTTTGCTATACTTCAGAACGTCGAGCCTCACTTAATATCCCAACTTTTTTGAATCGGAATTACGCAGCACCACCACAGATGATAAAGAGATATCACGTATTTTTCGATAGCACCAACTTTAGAATGACATACGACTTCTCTACAAGACCCTCAGAGTTGGTGAAGAAATCATTGCCTGAATTTTGGTTGCATTTTCATGGGGAGAACCTTTCCTAAACAAGTACCAGCTAAGCTGCTTTCCATACAGAATTGTACCGTAAATTACGAGTGTACGCAGTGACAAAAGTTACTCCCGACAAAAGCCATCATTACCGTAATAAAGACTCGACCAATTTGGCCTGCCGCCCGCTGGAAGCGATAACAGGTTCATTCTCGACCACGGTAAGAGGAACTCGGAAACCTTCCCTTTGGGATGGGAATGCGCCATTCTCAGATCCTACTAGTAGGTATGGCAGCATTTCATCGATAGAACCTAGGAATATCCCCGAGCTATTACCACATCCTCGCACTCATGGCGTCAACAGAAGCACCTTCATTCTTCATATCCTTCTAGCCGACCCCAACTTGTTCAAAACATGCACATCCTGTCTTTGATGTTACAATAGCAACTTGATGAGTGGATTTTCACTAGATGAATCGATAATATCTTCGATAGCTTCCAGGTAGCAAGATCTAAGGTCCGAGCGATTCTCTTGGGCGTAATTCCTGACGACTAAATCACTAGGTTTATATGAATTGAGACCTGTATCTTATACTCAGTTTCTTGATAGAATTGGGGTCTTCCTGTTTCTTGAACAGGTCCGTGACTGGTCGAGTTTACACTGAGCTCTTCGCTGGCGCTTTCTCGACGGTGCCGAATTCGGAACGTATGACCCTGTTAAAGATTCTCCAGCCTGATTTCCATTTCAGTACATTTTATATAGCTTGCTGGTTAGAATTCGATGAGGGAAAGGGATCCCCCAGTCGGCCATGTGGAAGACAAGTTAAATCACCTAATCCACCACAACGGCTAACCTCGCTGAAGCTCTCAGTGGGAATTTTCAAGGAATTGTTATCAGCGGCTCTACTTTAACAATAATCGATCACCTACCAGTTCACTTTTTCGTACCAATTACCCCTATCCACCGAATCATTCAATATACCCACAACACCAAAAGATCAAGCTTCCAATTAGGAAGGAAGGCTTCTTTTAGCTATTCGGGCCCATGAAACTAAGCAAATTTCAAGCATTCGAGTTGCTGCTAAGTTATATGATGTTCCTTATTCTTCTTTGGTCTATAGAATATGCGGCCGAACTATACGTTCAGATTCTCAACTTAATAATCGAAAACTGACCGCTACTGAAGAAGAATCTCCAGTTTAGAGGATTATATCTATGGATGAGAGAGGTCAACGCCCCCTGGATTGCGGTTGTGCGGGATATGGCCAACTTATTTCTTGCCTCCCGTTCTGATTCAGCTACTACACCTACTGTAGGTGAGCTCTGTGTTCGAAGATTTATTTCACAACATAAAGATCCAAAGAACCAAGTTCTCATGCAAGAAGGATTATCAGCAAGCAAAATGTGAAGATCCAGAGGTTATTCGATGGTAGTTTCGGCGAGTTAATACTATTAAAAAGTATGGAATTCTATCTGAGGATATCTATAATTTCGACGAGATAGGCTTTCAAATGGGGGTTATTTCGACAGCGAAGGTGGTGATAAGACCTGAAAGAGCTGGGAAAACCACCTCTTATCCAACCAGGAAATACAGAATGGGTAACAGTGATTGAAGGAGCTAGTGCGACAGGCTGGATGATACCCCGAGTTGAAGGCTCTTCGGGCTGCAAACGAGAAGCAGAAACGCAAGCGAGAACGAAAGCGGATCTATATAGCTCAAGAAGGCATCTTCTACAGCAGAAGCAGGATCAGCTAGGGCTCAAGATCTTAATAAGATGTCTAAGGAGTCTGAGGAGGGGTAGAGGAGGATTCAATCCCTCAGGTCAAGAAGCGAGCACCACCACGTCGCAGCAAATGTAACAATGCCGGACATACTGCTCACAGATACTCAGGGAGCTAGAGGATAATTATATAATTGATATATAGTGATTTTATCTGGTTGTGGTTTAATTCATAAAGTTGTCAAATATTAGGTGGGGAAGTGATCCGGTAGGTGATCGATTACGTCAATCGCTAATGGTAATAGATTCAAGATTCAAGCTCATTTTGCGTAGTACTATGATAGGAAGGCTCCACGAGCTCCACATCCGTTGTTTCTCTTTCCGAGGCCGGTGGTCCAAGATCACAGCCGCACAGTACTTCTACTATCACCTAAACCAACCCAAGTACTCGTACCTGGCCACTCACTTTGACTATAGACAACCTAGTCTCAGCCACTGTGTCTAACCTGTTTTCTGAGCATGAACGGATGAAAGACTTGCCTTCACAAGATGTTTTTTTGCTTTCTTCGACGAGCCATTGCTGGTTCAACCAAGGAATATTTCGGAGAAAATATTGGGCAAAACCGGTGGGAAGTAGAAAGACTTGAAATATATCATAAACTCGAAGAATCTATTTGAGCTTGGAGAGTCATCAGTAATTCAAGGTGCAAATTCGCTAGAATAAGAATAAGAGCTAAGCTTCTTACAGAAAAGCTACACTCCCACAGCTCAACCTAGGGGAAACTATATCCATTTTTCGGTGACATGTGACATGGTAACTTTCATCATGATACCAACACATGTATTTACATGTAAGAGACGAGCCTAACGGAGATAGGTCATCGATCCTATGATTGGATAGAGTAGTTGTTGGACTACACTACTGCACTATACAAGCGAGTTAAGATGATGGAATACACGCTAGTGTCTACGGAAGTGGAATAAGGAATCCCCGATCCCCACTAACGTTGCACCTTTAGCGTATCGTTGAACCTTCAAAGGCTCAAGAGCCGAATGAAGGTGCAAGAAGATACATTCATTTGTATGGTTTCATTTGTACCATTTTACGGGTATAAATACCCCTACGAAATCATGTATTTCACAAGATCTTTTCTATGTACTGTAGCTAATTTTCAAGAATCAAGAGACTATTAAGTTTGCCATTTTTCTTAATATTCTTAGTTGCCTACATTATTTCTCTTCCAAGCTTCTCTCAGAATATCTCAAGAAGCAACTACAGCTAAGGCTGTGAGGCGTCTTACATTACATTACTAAATTTACGATACAGCTTAGTAAACAAACTGCTGATTTTGTATAAGGGTTATCACTGCTCCTCCGGTCACCTCATATTGAGACTGACTTTAGACGATCGTAAGAAGGTATTCTAATAACAGTATTTTATACTAAGTGTTTCCTTATGCCTTGGCAACATAAGCAAATCTTTTGATCCTTCCCTTAATTCAATATCGATGCAGTTGCAGCTACCTTGGCACTTACAATCCTTTCCACAATTCGTCGGAATTTGGCTCCCGTGCTACCCTGTCGTGACAAAACGTAAAAGGTATCAAAAGTACAAGTACTCAGCTAGAGGCTAAGAAGCTGTGGGAGTCGCCGTACGATTGCTAGAAGAGGGATTCAAGCGACGGGAGAAAGCTTCTTAAGAGTTCCCCCGAAATTTCTGCTTTCGCACATCCAAGCTGCTATGAATGAATATGAGGATGAGATGTTAGCCGCCTCTGAGAGGTCAATAGAATGCTGCTTATGCGGCGGTTTCGTCTCAAATACAAACATCTATAAAATCAGCGATCGAGACGAGCAAATACTACAAATGTATTTGGATCAATGAATGTGACTAAACGTCACGAAAACTCCTGGGACTTCTGCAGGCTCTACTGTACTGCAATTAGCGAATGAAGAGTCCCCAGTTTGATAGATCTTACTTGTGTCGAAGAATGTCTTATCGCAAAGTGCCCCCTCAGTTGGCACTGTCCTGAAGTTACGCCCCGGTGGTCGTTGTATTTTCAACGAACTACAATGCACTACAAGGGTACATTATTGTCTTTCCCAATGGTCAGAATTCTCCAAGTGTGCTATACTGGCCACAATCTGATCCGGAAGGCATCCCTTAGGCCACATTGCAAACAGGGGATAGTTGATGGTTGATGGTTGTTAGATTATGAGTTGGCAGTAGAGGAATATTAGGGCTTTCAACTGATTGCTACAGAAGAAGAAGGAAATTTACTATTTGAAATATGAAGAGGAACAACAATGGGCGCTGGGAAGCGCTGACATATGATCTTGAATTTCAAAAGGCTAGTATGTCCATGTTGTACATGTCTTACTTGTACAAAAAAAGGTGTCATCAACTCCCAATCCTCGATCTCTTATTTATACCCGCCGTGTCCCATCGACCCGGTTCAGCTACAAGTCAGCTCAGCTGCATTAGCTTTCCATGATACTATTCTTGGGAATCAGCCTGCTAAAATAAGGGATGCCTCAAAGGGTCCATACAAACACACCAGCTATCTATATCTATAGTAGCAGGGTTTGCTTAGGAATTATTCGGCTCTTTGGTGGCATACGCCACCAACTTTCTAATATCCTCAAGTACATAACTTTATTCCAATAATGGTCAAATGCTGGTAATGTTTGATTACTGCCATTTTCCTACCCAGAAGACCTTCACGTATCGCAAGCGCAGCTCAGAGAAGGGTAGGATTTGCAGAAGTGGCCCCGGATTCTGTGGAATCACCACTACTAGATGGCCTCGTAAAGCATGGTAGTTAGGAACTCCGACAGTTACCAGGTTGTAACTTCAAGATAGAACCGATGGAATGGCGCCGCGCAATAACACATCCCTTACAAAGGTAAGATCAAGACACCATCGCAGTCGCCTATTTAATTTGGACCACACATGAATGAATAACGGACAGAGAAATAACGGGAGGAAACTGTTCAGCTGATACTCATGATCTCAGCTGAGCTAATCATGGCTTGGCAAGCAACCTCTAACAAACATTGATATAAAACAATTCCTACGGATTCGCAAACAAAAGGTTCTGCGGTGTTAAGTATCTTGTCGAGCACAACCCTCTTTATTACGGCCTTACAAATCAACTACCCTACCTATGGTAGGACGATATTGTTCCTCCCGAGCCCGCGGAAAATATTACCTATTTAACGACTCTAGATCACCATGGACAAGAAAACTAACAAGACGCTGCATGAAAGAGAAAGAGAAAGGAGAAGCAGAATGCTTGGGGAGATTCTGAGCTTAAATGCCATCCACCGACGGGTAAGGTTAGCCCTTCCTCAGGCTTGGTATTCGGTGCCAAATTGTAACACTCCAGATAGCGGAAACCCGCCTGTGAGAGACCCAGATCGTGCTTGATTCTTGACGGATGCCCTGGTTAAAATCCCATCATCCATTGTTTTCCTGTAAAGCGAGATATATACTGGGGGACTTTGTTGAGATTTAACGCGTAATACAAGTTGGCTCCTATCGTAGCAAGAATAGATGCACAAACTGCCAGTACGATCTTTCTAGCGCGAATTCGGCGTCTCCCGAGAGGCGATAGGATAGGGCCATGTTGACATTATTTTAGAGTATTGAAAGGGTCTTGAGATAGCTATGCGTGGATTAGTATAGAAATTTTATTATTGTTGATAGCAGGGTACGGGGTCAAATCTTTATTTATTATTTGCAAATGCTGCATCCACAAAGAGAACTAATTTCAAGGATTACCCACACAATCAGAGGGAAACGGGTTATAAAAACCATCCGACAACTGTCTACTCGACTCCTACTCGAGACCAGAAC
>JAHQZX020005268.1:0-27701 GCA_019804575.2 Pseudotulostoma volvatum
GCGTTGCGTAGCTTTGAAAATGGTGGCATTTTTGGTTGCACTTTTGTATTGGATTTGAATGTCCGCCACCATATGTTTAATAATAATCAATGCGCTATAACCTACTGTTTATAATTCTACGACTTTGTATGGTGTGGTTGAGGCAATGAATTTTAAAAATAGTGACTTTTTCTGGGCGGGGAACGAAGTTCCGCCACCATAGTACCCGCCTAAGAATGAGGTGGCGATTATTATCGAGCACACTATATTGGTTGAAAAGAGCTGTGCGTGAGCTATTACAATTCACATTAGTTAGTGGGGCCGCCGTGGGCTGGGGCCGTGTTGAAATCCGAAATCGACTTACAGTCAACTACCTAGGTAGCTGCCTCCATGTTAATTCGCCGTTATAACTTTATCTCACATCAGTGTGGAAGAATACATAACCGACCTTAGATCCAGGGACAGTGCGTCATTCTGTTTGCTCTAGCTTCTTGCACAGTTATCTCGCTTTAGGCGTTAGTTATATCGATCGCGGAGCGATAAGCAGCCTAAGCACATTACCTCAAGATCCATGTTAACTCATTATAGCTTAGAGAGCACGTGTTCCACAATAATCCTATTTCCCTAGTGCTTCGCTGGTCTCCTTCTATATCTCCTTCCTTATTTACTACTATCCTTGCGCCTCTCAATGGAAGCTCGCATGGCTAACTCCAGTGTCCACGTATGGAGACAAAGATGTGCGCTCGAGCTATCAATTATATATACCGATATACGAGACGTGCGGCCAGCGCATCATAAAGAAGTGTTTGATATGCCACGGTAGCGAACCGGCGGTCGGAATTATGTAGGATAATAGTCCTCCTCTAGAGACCGCCATAGGTTCCTTAGTGTCATAAAGTCCTCTAAAATCAAGGGTCCAAAGTGTGGATTAGAATGGAAATGACTGTCATTTTCGCCCAGGATCTGGGTGCCAATTGCAAATATCCATATGATCACAACAGGTTAAATGATAACAGGCAACCAGCGCCCAGTATACCAAGCCAGTAATGAGAAATCCAACATGATCGATGATACTCTATATAGGCCTACGTAGATTTTGAATAAGCCTCTCTTGTCCAATATATAATTGGTAGATACTAGCTTCCAATGTCTTTGAGACTTTTCGATCTCCAAAAACAGGCTAGCAATAGTATATGTGTGGAGAATCGATATAGCCTATTGTGGCATTTTCATCAATACTGATATAGAAAATAAACCATGCTTTTCACTAAAACCTCTTGATCACAGAAGGATAGGATTGAAGTCAACGAGCCAGTCGGTAAATTTCAGGACCAAGTTCAAATCATACTGCTTAGTTCAATATCAGGTGGCACTATCACCATATGATAGATAGTAAAAGGATGCAAATTCACTTTGGGACTATAGAGACATATGCACTACTTATACTGCTCCAGTAGCATCCTTATAGATATCGGCCTCCTCAAAAGCAATAAAGCAACCACGGCGAAGACGGACAGTCGATTCAAGCTAAACAGAGGACGGCAGCGTGAGCATGAATATACTAGAAGTTGATCTGCCAAAATATTAAAGGCCGCATCACGAAAACATGCAACAACAATTGGAAGAGGAGCCGTCGTCAGAGATACTGCTGAGAAGAATTGAGAGGATGAGAAATCAGATATTGACAATCTGAGAAGGGAAAGATCGAGTCATTATATTTTATACATGTACATAACGTTAGGAGGGAACCGTACCTCTCATAGCCAATAATACCCATATTCCATGTACATACCAAAGTTAGATCATATATCAATGGAACTACAATAGGACAAGTGTAAAATTAGAAATAACTCCAAGTTGAGCAGGATAACAAGCTGGCTAGTTACCTGAGCTCTGGTTGAATAGGACATATATCAAGCTTATTGGCCAGTTCCACATATACTTACTATATATATATATATATAGAGGCGCCATGAAGTTCTGTACTTGCATTCCAACTAACCTAGCCACAAGCAGTTTACATACCGTAATGAATAAATATTAAATATAGATAGCTCGAATCGATTCTGGCGTTGACGCGTTAATGTATCCGCCGTTGTTCGATGAGCTCCAATACATGTCGGCTTAGCTCAAAGGTTTGACGAAGACGTTACTATATACTAGTAGTAATTTTGAACCCACAGCTAAATTGTTCAGTCATAAACGACAAGGGGTTTTATATGGTACTCACTATTTAACTAGGCAAGGCTTTTTTATGTTTAAATTGATATCAGTTTCAGCTCTGAAGCTTATTAACCGTCTGGCGATTCAGCGACCGTTTCGATTGGAGAAATGTTAGCACTACCAAGTACCTAACTAAAATAAGCATGTACCTATGATCTGGTACCTAGATACCTTATGATACTATCAGGTACTTCAGGAGAAAGTACCTACACTGTGATAATTAACGATATTCTGTAGGATGGTTGATTTTTATTTTTTTTATTGGCAATAGGCAATACTGGGGATGGCAGAATTACCCTTTGCATGTTTGACCACCTACATCCGTTTTTTAACTTCTTTGGTACCAAGGAGTCACTCAACGAAATTTGACATGTTTCGGACCTGCATGCGAGGCACTCCCTGGCTTATTCATCCATATAGATACTACAGTATGTAATCAGCCCATATTGACCGGGATGGCTGATCGGCGATTCAGTTCACCATCAATAAAACGCATCTAACGCATTTCTATATTTAATTATTATTGAACCTTAAGCATCGGTAGAACTAGCTACTGGTGTACTTTTCCTTGGACGGCATTGCGCGCAGGTATTCCAAAGGACGAGCTGCTTTGCCCGATGACCATGGGAATGATCGATCGATACCTTACCTTTCTCTTGCCTTCATTTTCCTCTAATCCGCTTTGAAATAATAGAACTGCTAATCGGCTCTTGTGCACTATAGCCAACGCTTCCCGTGTTCTCTTCATCTCTATAATAACTACTAGAAGCCTCGATCTCCCTAGATGATAGCTCCTTTAATTTATCATCTCTTTACCAGTTTCAGTCAGGTTACTTTTAATAACTAACGAATGAATCCCGACTCGGATTACATACCGAAGGTGGATCACAACGTAGCGTTCGGGTTCTTTTCTCTTCATGAGTTGGACAATGGCCCGTGAAGACTTAAGTTCGGCAAATGCATGGAGACATCCTGATTTCGGTCGTCTTCGGTCCTCATCGGCCCAGCACTCGAAGTTAGGCAGGCAGATTCAAAGGAACCAATGACAAGCTTGGTGTCGCAAGTTACACAAGCTGCTATGGTCCCTCAGCTCGTTTGTAATCAAATGAGACACCTCCCCAAGCAGCGCCCCCGCAGTATTAGATCCAGTTTATCCCAGTTTAATGATGTGATGGGGAAGTCAATGAGATCATCAGCGAACGAATTCTGGGTGACATCGATTAATGTAATCCCCAGTTAGTAGTATGTGTCTTTTGGTTAAAAGATGATTAGGCAAGTACCTTTCAACCACGTATTATATACTAGGGTTATGAACAAAGTTGTATCATGGGTTTAATAACCTATCTCAAGGGATTTTCTCTATAGGCTCAACCCGCAATCAAAAATTGGGTTGGTATTGCTATCCATAATACGTGATGGTTTATAATAATAATGCATTGCTACTCGCCCAAATGGCCGAGAGTGAGAGAAAAAGGCATTATATCTATCATAGGAGAAGTTCCCCTGGCAATCGATCGTCACCACTTCAGGATAATTGATACACCCGGTTATAAGTACTGCATGACGGTCCATACGGTGGTAATATGCGAGATAGTACTTCTAAGCTTGTCAATAGTGACATGAAGATTGATTATATTAGTAGCTATTGGACGTTCTATTTTCGTTTAGCGGATGTCAATGCTTCTCAGATTTTAGGTACCATCGTAGTATTCCACTTGGGGTATGTTCCGTTTGTAGCGATTGTTTCGGAAGGGATTAATGAGAGTTGACGAACTCGAACTGTCAGCATCATCTGTAGCGTGCGGATCCATGTGTAGTTATCCTACATCAGTCATGAGGTGATGAGAGATATAACAGAGAAAGCAAGGGTGTGTGATGGCCAAAGCTTTCCGACAGCTGCAGGCCTACTCACGGACGACAGTGCAGTTCATTCTGCTGCATGACGGGCTGAAGTTACATAGATCATACATTGAAGGATCCAAACGTGCACAGTAGATCGCCGGACACAGAGCCCCCAGTTCAACGGACTGGAAATTCTCATGCCTCGAATGGAGATAGAAAGGGGTGATTAGAGTGAAGGAAGGAAAGAAGATCAATGACAAACGCGAACGGGGAAAGAGTCTGGGCCAGCGGTAGTACACGTTTCAAAACAGCACTTTCATTGTTAATATCCCAGATGGGGCAAGAATCCTCCTCTCATCCACTAATCACAGACGGGTTTGGAGGGCTCATTTCGACGATTGGATGGCGAGTTGGCCAAGAAGGCAGGACAGTGGCGTTCGGGCTGCGGTGCGTCGTCGAGATATGTTAGATCGTCGAGAACCCCATCAAAAGAAGTGACCAGAAACAAAGTAATTAACCCGGCAACTAATAATATCGTAAGAGGCGGACGAGCCTCTTCCGAGAGATTGGCATCGAATAATATGGATGGATGGATGGATGCAACCGGCAGTATAGAGATGATTGATAATATATTGATAAGATTGAGATTTGAATTCTCTGTTGAACATCTGTAGTGATACCTATGAGGAAGGATAAGGATAAGGATAAGGATAGTACTGTACTGGTTGTTGGTACCTACTAGATGATAATGATAATGATGATAGTACAGGATCGTACTGTAAACCAAGGTAGTATTTCCCAGCCCAGCCCTGCGGCTATACTAAACCATACTCCCATCCTGGGATCACTCACATCCATCTGATGATAGTTTACATAACTTACAGTATTCCTCTTACGGCCTGGCCTCTTGCTCTTGTTTTGTACTCTGCAGAGGCAAAATCTCGCTCGTTCGCCTCGTCTTTTTTTGTCTCTTCTCTCAGTCCTTCTCCTCACTCTCATTTAGCGAGACTCACGGGTCTCCAGTCGAGAGCGGTCATCATACCATCCCTCTTCACGTTTCTCCTCTCTCTTCTTCCCTTTCTCTCGACTTTCAATCAACCCCTCTTTATCATCGATTGCGCTTCGGTTCTTCTCCTTTTCCTCCTCTTGATCTCTGTCCTGGTCACGGTCGTTCTAACCAACAGGGTGCCCGCTGGACAGGCCTCAGTCACATAATCTTCCCTTCTCGGTTTTCTTCTCTCACGTTCTCTGAGCCCGGATCTCTGTCGTCTCGACGCTCGACCCGGTACACAGGACCAGTTCTCTTCAAAGTCGAATCATCCTAGATGATCTTGGACTTGCACCGTTTCCCCCATATATATTGTCTCCTTCACCGACTGGAACAGTGGGTCAAAATCACACCGACACAACGTGGGCGGGATCTTGGAGACAACAGCCTCGTTTCATCATTCTCTTAGCCCTCTACCGCCCGATTCATCGTTAGCCTTTAGCCAGAATTTCATTCGCTGGCGCACATCATGAGGGAGGTGAACTTCAGCATCCCAAATGTCAACAAGGCTTCTGTCAATATCACCACTACACTCTATGATCGACGAGCGTTGGACTGCACCTCCACGCTCCCACTGATCAACTCCCTCAACCACTTGGCGTACCTGACAACTTCATCTGCACGGATACGGGACATTCTCACGGTCGATGGCGGTATCGAACGACTGGTCTGCATCCTTAAGGAAGGTCGGAGTAAGGACCTCATGGAGATGTGGAAATGGAGCCTCGCTTTCCAATGTGTTGTCAACATAGGAGTACGGGGCTCAGAAAACGTCCGCACAAGGGTGATAGAGGCGGACATGGTTCCAGTCATTGCGACCATTCTTGATAATTATATCAAAGTCGTGGATAAAATTCGAGCTCGCGCAGATGCGGAAAATCAACGCTCCTCCTCAAGGCATCCCAAATCCATCTCCCGCTCTCATGACCAAGCGGGCCCGTCGTCGTTCTTTGAACGCTCGTCCAATGTTGATCAGCGCGTATCGCGTCGTCAGGCCCCTCCCCCGTCCATCCACATCCCACAGCCCTTCTCCCAAGACTTTCAGCCTACAGATCCTATTGCCGTAGGAATTACTCAGCCGCCGCAGGGGCCACTAACTTCTCCTCCCGAACGTACCGCGTTTGGTCGGGAAGTTCATAATCCTAGATTGCAAGACGGGCACTATCAACATGGACATGGCCTCCGCGTGATGCAACCTCTTGCCACCGCTGTTCCTCCTATGGATGCTGCAGGGTTTGGTATCAGGCCCTTGAGTGATGGCGATCGCCTAGCCGGCGGGCTTCCAAGACTGCAATCCGGTCTTACCTCGCAGCCCGAGTCCCCCACCACCCCGAGCGGTCCTGCTCAACCGAGTAATCCTCAAACCACAACTCGGAGACATCGTCCTCCCTTTCAGCACCAGCCGTCTGCTTCTGGCGAATCTGATGATGCGAACGGAGAAGACTCCCCTATGGGTGATGATAATGCACCGCAAGGCATGGCGGAACCGATCGTGGGAGTGCAGAACGGCATGGAGATTGACAATGTTGGCGAGGGCGACCCTATACTCGAAGACGTGTCCGACTCTCACGGGTTAGCAATGACAGACCCATCGCGGACTCAGGACACTGAGACGTTCAACATAACTCACCGGTCGGTCATCGATGGGAGTATAGTAAACACAGCCACAGCTCAAGCTAACGCGACGCTGGGATTCAATCAAATACCCACTAACGCTAATTCTCCTACACTTGCACCTAATCCATACTCAATGTATCTCCACGATCGATCTATGACTCAAGGAGTCCTGACGACCATGCCCCGAGATGAAGACGTCCTAATGTCGTTACAGCTCCTTGCTTACGTTTCTAAATATTGCAATCTCCGGTCCTATTTTCAATATACCCATCTTGTCCCTAGACTTCAAATTGGTCGTGAACTCGCTTTATTGGATGACCCGGCCGGTTCAATTGGGCCGGAGGTGTCCCCTGAAGAAGAGGATGAATATCTCCTACCCGATGATTTCAACATCTTTCCCCTTGTCGAGAAGTTCACAGTACGCCATCATTCGAAAGACATGCAGTACTGGGCGTGTGTTGTGATGAGAAATCTCTGTCGGAAGGATGAATCTCGAGGAGGGATCCGACAGTGTGCCTATTATCAATGTGGGAAGTGGGAGGAGTACCAGCGGCAGTTTGCCAAATGTCGTCGCTGTCGCCGTACCAAGTATTGCAGCAAGGACTGCCAGAAGGCGGCGTGGGTGTATCACCGTCACTGGTGCCACTCTACACCCTAACGAGCTATATTATACGTATAGCTTCCATGTTGCATAGCCTCATTTTATTTACCTCTATCTATCTTGCACATCAGTCGCTGAATGTTCATGCATGGCATTACTGTACTGCAGGGCTTTCATATTTTCCCTGCTTGGTACTAGGCGGCGTTTGTTATTTTCATCTTCATCTTGAGATACCTTGTTGGATGCACCCACCCCCTCCACAGCCCATTTTATGTCTTGAATCAAAATTATGGGAAGAACTGGGGCCCAGACAGTCATCTACTTTCACTTATCGTAACGAATACTCCCCAATCTTCTAGTCTATGTTCTCCATTCCTTGGAGCGATTTATTGTGGTAGCCGCATACACCTACGAGTTTCTTTTATCAATAGCATTGAGCATAGTCATGCCCTTCTGCCATGCAAGGAATCATTTCATTGTCATTTTCTTTACCTAGTATCTGTTTTGAAGCCTTCCGCTTCTCGGAGTCATGTCTTCTGTGCTTATGATTCTAGTTCTTGGATACCTTGATGTTTAAAATCTATCCTAAACAACTGCCCTTTACTCATGGCCGCTATGCACAATAATCTGTCCCTTATAGTGACCTGCCCTGCGGAATGAATGATACCCTAGTTTGTTGTTACTATTGCATGAATATTTCAAGTTCGCCTGTCTTCAGGAGGATGAATGATGATTGTAACGGCAACGAACTACGATATTTCGGCTCCTACGCGTTCTTACTATTGATGAAACTTGTGTGTCAGGATCAAAAAAAAAACAAACTTCAAGATAGGCAGTAATGTCCTATCTGTACCAACCGTAATAGAACTTGGTTAACAGGAGCAAGCATGATACCCAATATGGTGTGATCACACCGCCTGAAACCCGTAGGTTGCATTTAATCGCTGGAAAAGGTGGTCCTTCGCTGTCAAGAGCCGCCTCCCATGTCCCAAGGAGCCCGATCCAGGCCCGTACCCAATTTTTGTCTCTCCGGTTGAATTTTTCATAACATTCCGTTGATGTTCGGCAACGACGGGGCTCGGCACGGGTAGCAACTCTGCGTCATCCACGGGGTGGCAGAAGAAAGCGATACTATAACGGTCCTGACAACTCTCGCTTGCTCCGCCGTTCGTGTTTGCTGCAGCTCGCTCAGATGAAGTGAAGACGACGCGATGCACCGTTGACTTGAGCAACCCATACGTCCAATAACTGAGAAGGTCACCAACGTTGATCACAATCGGAGGGAAGTCACCTTCTCCTGTTCCATTTCGAGAAGGTGTCCACGCCCCAGCCGTCGCATCGCTCGGCCACACAGGCACACCCGCCCAGCCTCCTTCGGGGGTTCGGATCTCAAGACCCGCTTGCCTGGGGCGCTGAAAGAGCAGAGTGATGCTGCCGTAGTCGGAATGTGCCCCCGCCCGGATGTCCACGTCATTCCGGTAGTTTGACAACGCCAATGTTTTCAGAGAGGGATAGTAGAGGAAGCGAAGGGTTGTGCCCGTGGAGCCGTTGGATGGACCATGTCGAGAGAGGAAGAACTCGGGGGGGATCTTATACGGAAATAGCATATCACAGTCAATTCTTGTTTTGGTTTGGATTCCTGAGTAATAATGTGTTTGAATTTGATTGATTGAACTTGCCTCGAGTCCCAAAGCAAGAAGCCTCAACACCCTAGCACATGTCTCGTTACAAAGGGTTAAGAAGCGGTCCAACTGTGCCTCATGTGGCGCGAGTGATGGCGGCAACGGCTGCTGGGCCTTTCCGTCCCTGAAATCTCCGATGTTTATGGCTCTTTGATGGTAGTTAGCTATCTCCAAGTATTCATGTGACACATTTTATAACGGTTCATAATCAATTCAATTGGGGTTACTTTGCGAATGTTGAGTAGAAGGGCGCCAGAATCAGACGTAAGGGGATGATTGAATGAGAACATCTGATGCTGTGGCAATAGCATATGACGTTTTGTACTTAGAATGGGATTGAAAGTGAAAGGCGTTCCCTTACTCTTTGGGATCACCCGACTAATGAATAACCCCCTGTTGCTTAGCCTGTCTCTCCATGTATGTCGATCTTCCCAACCTGAAAATGCTTTTTCACACGTACCTTTTGATTATGTTCAGGGTTCAGGGACTCTTCACGCATAGCTATCCAACCGCGATTCTGGTAGACGTTCCGACAGTCAAGTCAATATAGACTAGCAATTACTGGTAGCTCACAGGGTGGGTTGCAGATTGATAAGAGAAGAAAAGAAAAGAAGCCAGGCTGTTGCCCTTTTCCCTTTCTATCGTTCATTTCCCCTGTCATTGACTCGAGAATGGAATGGAAACAGTGAATCTACCGACATTAGGATGTATAGAGCATGTGGCCTTTTCTTCACGCGGAGAGGCGAAGAATTTCTTGGACTAAACAGACTTGTGAGCATGGCAAGTATTTACATAGTAGGCAGATATCAATCCCAAAAGAGAGAGAGAGAGAGAGAGAGAGAGCTTGTTAGGAGGCATGTTGAAAGGGAGGCCCCTTAGATAGCATAGCATTCCAATACAATACAATCTCCAAGCTTTCCCATTGGAATTGTAGGAATAGGTACATGTATGCATATTTATTATTGGAAGGAAGAGACGACTCATACCAACTCAAATACCTCATCTAAATCCTTTGCAGTAAGCCCGCTGCCCTGGCTAGCAACGTAGAAAAAGCCGTACTTGATTGCTCCATCGAGCATGGCCCTCCCCACAACAGGGTCGTCCGGGTTGGTGATGTCGATTACAGGAAGTTGGAGAGGGTTAGTCATTTTTGGTTACCTGATATGGATACGGATGATTTTATCACTATTCTGAGGAAGGAATGATTAGTATATTAATATAATATATATGGGGTTGGTCTGCCTTGATACCGAATACGCCAAGAAGAGAGAGTCGATCATCAAATAATGTGTGTAACTCTCCATTGAGCGAGTGCATGTAGACTACTAGTAACTCTGGTGTGATACAAATTACCCCGATTGGAAAGAGAATCAACCACCGTTCTCTGGTCTCCGAAGGGGTTTGATTAATGAGATAAGGTCAATGTCGAATGCGGCAGTCCTTCGCACCGAGATACCTGCAGATAATATGTATCTATTCCCGGTTGTCCTTCTTACCTATACTGGTCGGTCTACCACAGCTGAATGCCTCCCGCAGTTTGGACGACATCTGCTTAATGTATGTAGTCGATCGTTGCATCAAGAAGGCGGAGCAGTGCAACTCTCCTCACCGACTGAAATGAGAGCTGCAGCCGCTTTTTACCGTGTACCTTAAAAGCTTTGGACCGGGTATAAATCTTACTTTCGTTCAAAGGTCTAACCGGGAATCGGGATTCGGGCCAATCAATCGACATGGGTCTGTTATACGAAGACGTCCATGTCTTTCTCTCTATTCCCCTTCTGACCATACAGGCCATAGCCCAGAAAATTCTTATGTATATCTTATTCTCTTAGGATAGAATTTTTCTATGATCATTTCTTAATTTAAACACACCGCTGCCTTGGTCCTCATAAATAGTGGTCATCGCTGCAGTATGCATAGTATAGCAACCATTGCAATGCGGCACCCATGAAGCTTGATCATCCTAGCTTTCAAAAGGCATCTTTAATAGCAGAGAGAATAGGTACGTGTTCTCGAATGATTCTCGAATGATTTTGAACTCCGACACCAAGTGAGATTTCGGTTTGATTACTCAATACTAATAAGGATCATACTGAGGGAGGGCGTGATCTGCACTTCATCCATACCGACGACGTACGTCGTAACTTCAAATGCCTGTAAAACACCCTCAAAATATGGCCATTAATTGACAAGCCGTTAAATGATTTGAAATTACAATACCTGCATAATATAAGTAATAATACCGAAAAATGGAATGCTAATTAGTACTCCTGCCCTAGGTCTAGGACAACTTCAATGGTAAAACTAAGCCTGTTAGCATGCATACAAGTTAGGCAGGCATAGGCGTAGACTTTTGCTGTTATAGGAAAAGCTTCTTGCTGGTTATGTCAAGAAAGTATCAGCTCGGCGCATTCCGTCTGCTGCCCAAGCGAGTCAGGAACCCATCATCCAAAATCCATGTCAAAATGAATGTAAAGATCATCTTGATTCTGGCTTCCCAAGGTTGATGAAATATGAAATTACAAGAAAGGCCATAACTTCCATACTTCACACACTTTCATGTTGAGCAGGTTTGTATTCAGGAATCGCTTCTGAATTATGTCAAAAATTTTTTTCGAATAGACTCGGAAGAAACTGGACCAATATGGGGTCTAGGAAAGAACCCGTGTAGCTGCAAACGAAAAAAGGTTTCTGATTGGAGTTTTCTTTTTTTTTTATAGCTACCTCAATGAATGTATTCAAGATGAGCTTTTGATCGAGGTCTACTCTCTGGCGCTTTTTATGGGAGTGGATCAAATACATACATAGACTCAATCCATACAATAGATTCCCAGCTGTCATTTATTAAAAAGCTCCACTAGGGATAGTAATGGATGCCTCGGGTAAAGAGCTCGGCGAGTTGGACACTTGCCCCGAACGAAAGGCCAGCTCCTTGAAAAAAATTTTATGATCGCCAGCACCTATCAGAAATACGCTCCCGTGGATTTTCCCTGTCATAGCTTTCTCTAACTATATCATCGAAGTCAAGTGGCGGTTCTAACTCCCGCTGAATGAACTCAGCGAGTTTAGTCACGTTCCGGCGTCTGGCCTCTTCAAACCGCATGGTAGGAACTTCTAATGACGATGGACAAATTGGTGGATGAGATACTACTAATGATGGGAGTAGCTGGCTGTGATGGGATGACTAGATTGGAAGCTTAGTAAGTCACATACCTGTTTCCGTGTTGCGGAGCGGAGCGAAATAACTACCATCCGGTGCAGAGTTTTCATCTCTATTCCCTACTTGAGCAAGTTAGCTACTAATATCATTACTATACCAATCTGTTCCCCTTTAAGTCATCTCATGACCGTGTACTCGTAACACTCCGTGAGCTACTTTATTCCTATATCATAATACTATATAAGCCGCTTATCTAACACCATATTTCCTATCCTTACCTATCTCAAGATATCGCGTTATCATAGTAAAATTTATGTAGACCCCCAGCACGGGAGAGTGGAAAAGGATGTTAGAACTGACATATAGGATTGCCAGGCACAGCTGCCACCTGATTGGCGCGGGGACCTACGTGGTCAGCGGCGCTTTCCCTGTGAGAAAGCGTTTGTTTAAGCTGTACCGATGGGCGAAGCTGGTGTTGAAGTAGCGTTTGAGCGCCTAACCGTTAGATATTGTCCCATTGTCGGCAGCATGTTGAGCTGCTCCCCCGAAAACTATGGCCGGAGTAACGACCGGCTCGGGGGTCTCCGATCGTGTGAAGGTGTTTTCATAAGGCATTGACAAAATAGTCATCGTCTCGGGTTTCACCTTATTTTGGAATGGCATTAAAGGTCTGCCCTTAGCACTACCTGTAACCCACTCGGCAAGGACATGTTTAGATGCACGCTACCCTTGCAGTTGTCGACTAGGGATTACGCCAACTTACACTATCTACCTGACAAAGACCGCTCCCAAGCTCTTGCCTGAAGATGGAGAGGCACCGATATTTCGATCTCCTTACATGAAGTACAGGAACCGTCTGACCGACCCTAAAGGCGGTCCTCATCTCCAGGATGTGAGTCTCTTTCAGTGGTGGTTGCGGGAATACGACTTTGAGGGGAAATTTAACTCGAAGCTTCGGCCGAGAGATCTCCAGCGGGTCATTAGCTATTATCCGAGATACTCACGGTGGACCGGTATTTTCGGGCAATTCTGGCTCTTTTCTAGGCTGCTATGTCCCGATGTTTGCATCTATACATACTTTTATGCTGGGAAAGGCCCAGTGTCCAAGGACCCAGTTTCCTGTACGGATTGGGTATGCCATTATGGTCTACGAAAGCCCGGGAATGACAAGGGATAAGGTTGTTATTAGGCTGCCTAGCAAGAAAGACTTCGCGTTGAGGCTTTCCTATGTTGCGATTTCACGGGTCCGGCCTGCTTTTTGAGGCACTAGGTATGGACGCATGCCGAGCCGCGACGCAAGGCGAGCCAGAAAATCAACAACCTGGCACTTTGTAAATGCTTTTATCAATCAATATAACGTATTTTGAAATTTAAATTATACAAATTTATTCTTTGGGATATGCTCTAATCTATTTCGTCTTGTGAATATTTTAATTAGAACATGTTGGGGTCTGTTTATTTGCGTGAGAAGTTTTGCATTCACGAAAGGTTCGCCATGATCATTAACTTGTCCCGGCTCTCTAAAGTGAAAACAAGAATTTTCGATGCTAAAAAGTTCTAAAAAATCCAAATATTTATCAACTCTCTTTATTTTGAATGTGGGAAATCAACTGATTATGGGCTGTTGTTAATGCTATTTGGCACCAGTTTTAAATTTGCTCTGCGGTAGGGTGGGTTATCATATATACCTACAGACTGATTAGTAATTGCTTAGTAATACGGCTATTAGCAAGCATGTCCGACCGAGGCCAGGCTGAGCGGACCAGGAATATGTAAACTGTACATGTATTGTCCTCTGAACTTTAATATGGTAGTAAGTACAGTACATACAGCTTATCTACTTACTCGGTTTTGCTTTATTATTGTCCTTTACTACTGTAGCAATGCCAAAAGTATCCAAACCGAGAAGACATCTGCGGGTAGAACTGGAAGAAAGGCTTCAGCGTCAATCTGGCACCTACCTTGTGATGTTTTATCCAAAATATCACCCGGAGCTGAATCGGTGTCATAGTAAGCAATTCCCCCGAAACAACTGCGACTATACCTTCGATAGATTGCATCAAACAGTCTATATCAAATGGCATATTATTATGATGACTTCAAGACTATTGTCATATAGCGCTTAATTCACATAAGCTTGCCCAATTTATTAAAGGATTACTCGGAGAATATCGTCGTGATATCGACACATCGGTCAATGAAGTCACAGGCTTAATCAAGCCAATAGACAACACACCAAGGTCTAGGAGGATGGGAATAACATCGAAAACAGGATGTCGATGGCTGAAAACGCTTGGGTTCGCTTAGAAGGGCACCAAGAAGGGCGTATTTCTTGATGGGTATGAGCGAGCAGACGTGGTCGAATATCACAAGCAACTTCTTTGACCATGAAAGAAATGTCGCCCTACATGGTCGAGTTTTGCTGGGATGGGACGATGAAGCCGAAGCGATACCCTCCTATGTTAAAAACGCAACGATCCTAGGCAACTATAATAGCTGTATGCGCTTAATAGAGTTGTATCGGCAAGGGGTGGCGTATGGCACTTCGAATGGAAGAAACCCACTTCACACCAGAAAGCATATATTGGGATGTTCGTGTTCGGATCTTATAAGTTGTTGTAAGTCGGAAATTTACGAATAAGGGATCTATTCGCGAATTTCCGATGTTGTAAATCGGAATTTATAAGAACAAGTTAATGTCTTGCCCTAATACCAAGTCGTGCACAAACATGTATGTAACGAACAATTGGCCACTAAGGCCTGACCATTCCTTATGTATCATTTCCTTTGTACATTTCCTTTGTATTGGTCAGGTCTTGGTGACAGGCCGGATGCCACCCCCTGCAGAGCGCCACACATCAAAGGCAGCTATATCAGGGTAAAGAACACCACCACCACCACCACCACCATAATGTCTGTTCAGAGTTCTGTCATCAATCACGTGGTTTCCTTGCACGAAACAGTATTTGGGTTAGTATAGTCGGAATTAGGATTAGTAAATATGGGTCCTTTCCTATTTAGGTAAAGTACCTAGTTGTCTCGTGTGCCTAAAAATTGCCTCTTTTCAAACGCTCCGCCAGCAGGAATTTCAACTATTTGGGAACGTTTAATGATAATCAATGCTCTATAATCTCTATAACCTAGTGTTTATAATTCTACGATCCCGTGTGGTGTGATTGAGGCAATGAACTTTGAAAATGGTAACTTTTTCTCATTGGTATGTGGGCAAGGAACGCACCATAGTACGGCGGCCTGGTTTGCCAAATTTTTCTTTTCGCCGCCTTTAAACAGAGCGACTGCGAGGGCAAACCCGTAAAACCAATGCCAAATAGCATCAACAACAACCTATGATCAGCTGGTTTCCCGCATTCAAAATAAAGAGAATCAATGAATATTTGGACTTTTCGAACTTTTTAGCATTCGAAACTCTTATTTTTACTTAGAGAGCCAGGACAAGTTAATGGGGATTGGGACTGTGTCGTCCTTAACATGTGATAGTGTAATCCTTGTGTCGTCCTATCTCTGGAAAACAATTAACACCAACTTCTATCACTTTTTATCCATCCGTTATGTTGAGGGTACCTAGCCATTCTTGAATGCAAAACTTCTCACGCAAATTAAACAGACCCCAACATGTTCTAATTAAAATATTCAAGATGAAATATGTAGAGCATATCCCAAAGAATAAATTTGTATAATTTAAAAAAATTACTTTGTACTGATAAAAGCATTTACAAAGTGCCGAGTGTTGATTTTCCGGCTCGCCTTGCGTCGCGGCTCGGCATAACGTCCATACCTATGATAGTAGTAACCCGATGGAAAAGTGGAAAGACACCGGAATATTCCATCAATAATCTTTACTGTAACAATAATTGTGTGATAGGTCCCAGCCACTAAGATAAAGTCTCGGCACTTCTTCTTTTGTTTAGTCCTACTCTAGGTCGCTAACCAAGATAAAGTGCGTTAACTAACCACGTGACCCAAGCGTCGGATTCTTAGTAATAGTATTTAGCTGGCCTGGGTATCGCCACAGAGCACCGCAAGCGCTTTCTAGGCAAATGAAGAAGCTTTCCCTTGTCTTGTCGAATTTACATCAGACGGGAAGATGAAAGTGCTTCTCAGTCAAGCAGTTGACAAGGCCCTTCCTATAGCGGAAGCATTGTACTCCGGCTATAGTTTCTTGTTCCTTTTTGATAATGCAACTAGCCATTCCATTTATGTACATGATACTCTTCAGACCTGCAAGATGAATAAGAAAGATGAGGGACAACAGCCATTTCTACGGAATGGCTGGTTTGATGTTGAAGGGCATTAGGCATGTGTGGGAAATGTCTTATATGCACACGGATCCCTTGATAGAGGATCGAGTGCATATGCAAAAAGGTATTGAAATACTAGAGAGGCCTCAGGCCTCTAGCTAGCCGGAGGGCTTAGTGACTCTGTATGAAAGCTTCTGCAGCTTCAGTCGTACTGCCATTATCTTCTTGGCCTCCCATTCTGTCTTCTCATTAACTTTTATCGGTGGTTGGGGTCTACAATTTGTCTAGGTAATGGTTCTGTCTTTGAGGCACGCCTTAGCTTATCTGGTGAAAAGACCAGATGAACCTTGATAGAACTTGGCAGGCCTAGTTTATACGAGTTGCCAATCTTTTCGATAATATGATAGGGGCCTGACTGTTCCGATAGCTTCCGACTTGGACGTCCGAGGCTTCAGCTTCTTGTTGTCACCATAACTTCGTCTCTAACAGCTAAATCCTGTTCTCGTCGGCGTTTGTCTGCTTGTGCTTCCTGACGAACCTATGCCCTATGCCTTTACTATTTCCATTTGGGCTTGATCCCAGGTTTCCTGCATATACTTAAGCCAACTCTATGCCTCCGGCGCTCTAGCTTAAGTCCTCCTGCGGGTGAAGCCTGCTGCCAGTCCAAGGATGTTCGGGGCTGGAATCCGCTATCGACTGCGAACGGTAGGCTAGTTGAATTGCTTGGAAGCGCCGCCGCTGCAAAACCAATCATTGGCAATAGTTCGGACTAAGGCGCTATCACTGAGAATACTAGCTATAAAGAAGGAAAGAAAAGAGATGAATCCGTTCCCGGATTTAGTGGTCAGTGGGTCACGTGGTTAGTTGGGATCACTCCTCACATACTGGACGACATCTGGCCGTTCATGGTCGATGAAAACGCCTTCTCTCTCACCTCTTGCCACCAGTATCCAAGTCGCCGAAGCTAATTCCTTGCAGTTCTAGAACGCATTCCAGGGCCTTTTTTGAACTGTATCGGGATTTTCATCACCGTCTTTGCCGCAAAAGAATAGTATTCTCAACATCTCTCATATAATTGCAGACGAATTGAGCAATCTTATAAGATTTTAAGTCTGCCATGGGATTGCTATTAATATTGGCAATAGCGTTAAAGCGCAGACGTTCATTGACTAAGGTTACTTTCACCCTGGCTCCTTAACAAATTCTTTCACAGCAAATAGGATGTCTTCATCATCCATCCAGTAGAAATTAGATTTTGGTGACCATTTCCTTGCTGGGATAATACACTGTGGCACCCAGGATCCCTCCCACCGCACAATCCTTCGTGCATACATTCCACATTTCTTCTTGCTAGGAGCGACTAGCAGCGCCAATTCTCGTCGACAGATACCTTGAAACCTATCCCGTTGCCCCTGTATCCAGCGGGTATTAAGAACCATCAAGTGGCGCCGGAAAAAGCTTCTGTTCTTGAGGAGAACACATCCATATTTTGCTTTGTATTTCGACTAGGCGTCGCAAATATTTCGAAGCCTCTAGCCTAGCAGATTCTTTGCCCGAAAAGCCAGGGGGGTTGCCACGCTCCATAAACCGTCATGCCTTGTCTTGTTCATTACTTGTACCGATATCATGTTGCCTTTGAAACAAGGCTTTGGTCGAGTAATGCCGAGAAGCTTCTTGGCGGCGCTCCGCTTCTCGTTTCTTCTGGCGATATTCTGTGGCCCTGTATCCGCTTCATATAGTTTAGGAAGGCAGTTGCCTGCTTTAGGTGTCCGCCTAAGTGAAAATGAGTTTTGTGTGGCGTCCTTTATACTTCCAGCTTTGGTCATACTATCAGGCTCATCATCACTATCATCCTCCTTATCCGTTTCATCCCAAGAGGGTGCATCATCCAAGTCACTGGCAGAGGAGCATTTAGGTGTAGAAAGCTCACTATCATCAATGTGATTGTGTTGAAGCAATGAAAGACAAGGTTCGCTCTCGTAGATTTCTGGATTAAATTCGTTCTGTGCATTAGTGTTAATATTATCTTGCTCCTGATCCCTTTCGTGGGGCCTTGACTTGTAGCTATAGTATGGCTTTCTCCATTGAGCTGTTTTCCGCAGAAAGCATGCTGTATATACTGTACATTCTATCATAGTTTAGGGGACAGTAAATGTACAGTACATTTAACTTACAAACTGTTGTATATAGGTAGTAACCTATGACGTGCCAAGACAAGCGGACAGGCTTACTAATAACCGTATCACTAAGCAATTACTAATCAATCCGAATGAGGTGGCGGGGAACGTTCCGCTACCTAGTATGACCAATAATCCTGGAAGCCTTCAGCAGGCTTCATAACACTAACATGGAGCTTCTCTTTTTTATCATTCATTGTTGTTAGAGCCAAAGATGTGACAAATCACTTCCTTTTACCCTGTAGATCCCGAGTTGCATGAGAACCCTGTATAATAGCTCTTTCAATCATTATATTTATCTATTAAACTCGCCAAGCTAATATATATATGTACTACCGCATACATATACTGTAGTTTAATTTTTAAGTCGAGAATAATCAATACTGAGGCACCTGGTTTTCAAAAACTTAGAGCAATAAGCTGGAACGTAGCAAGAAGTCGAAATTATCACCGCCTTCAGAACCGGCAGAAATCGACCTGAATAAAGCGGGATGGAGTAGGCACTTCGAGAAGATCGTTGGCCGATAACTATGCCGTTAGTGACAAAGGGTTGATATGAAAGGCTGACCGTGAAACAATGTACATTACATGTAAGGTCAGGCTGTTCCCGACCTGATCTGTCGGTTTAATAATGGTTATTATAATAACATAACATACCAAAAGAGAACGCAGGGTGTACTACACGAAATTGAACTTCACTTTAAAATCTAGCGTGATCCATTCACAATGCTGGCTACATCTCTGTTGAATCATACCATGCACTGTGATGTGTGCACACGTATTAAGGCACAACAGGCCTCTTCTCTTCCTTACCATGCAGGTAGTCTCAGAAAATTTCCTCGCCAACTTCCATCCAAAGGGATTTTCCAATTAAATAACGAGCTGTTGTGTGGCAGCTTCCTAATTCATAAAAGAATATTTCGACGTTTCGGTTGATCCAAGAAACTATTTATTCAAGTCTTCGAAAGCGTCTTTAGGTATATCAAAGACTCTTACAAATATTTACATGCCCAGCATGACAAGTATGGAACAGGGTATCGTATTTAGCGGAGATCATGTGGGAGCTACTCAAAAAGCCAATAATTTGGCCATCGAAGCCCCAGCCAAGATTGAAGCAGTAACAGAAGCTGCGCATGAAGCTGATGACTCTAGCTCCGTTGATTCGGACCTCGAGGACCAGAGCCTTGAAAGTCCTCAGTTAATAGATGCAATGCAGAAGCGCCAGACCCAGAATGCTACCTTCCAAAATTTGTCAGTACTATATATTGAGACCCTTGCTGTTGCCCATGGTTAACTTCGTTAATAGGTTATCGGACCATGCCAGTTCTATGGGAACTGAAGAGGTCGACTTTGCGTTGGCAACCAAGCCGGTATCTTATATGTCTACCGCCAACATTGTAGCGAATCAAGATTTCACAGCAGTCATCACCGATCCAAGGGAATATCAACTCGAGCTTTTCGAGAGGGCGAAGGTTCAGAACACCATAGCCGTACTCGACACTGGTATGATACCTAGTGCTCTGTGAAATGGAGAACTGCTAACCATTGAAGGCTCTGGCAAAACGCTCATCGCTGTCCTCCTATTGCGACATGTAATTCAAAACGAGCTGATAGACCGAAGTTTGGGAAAAGCCCATAGGATATCTTTCTTTTTGGTACGAGGATACGTCCAATTTTTGTAATACCGCGGACTGATTGCGAGCTAGGTGGATAGCGTAACACTTGCGTATCAACAAGCAGCCGTTTTGAAAAACAATATCGATCAGAATGTGGCACAATTATTTGGTGCTATGGGCACAGATTTCTGGAATCAGGAAATATGGGAGACTTATTTCACCAAGAACATGGTAATAGTTTGTACGGCGGAGATTCTACACCAATGCCTCTTGAGCTCCTACATAAAAATGAAACAGATTAATCTGCTGATTTTCGACGAAGCCCATCACGCTAAGAGAGATCACCCTTATGCCAGGTATGTGGGGCTCCACGGAAATTGTGTCAGTAGTTTTCTTACTTGTTACTTGTCCAGAATCATAAGAGATTCATATCTGAAGGAAGCTCCGGATTACCGTCCGAGGGTATTTGGAATGACAGCGTCTCCCATTGATGCAAAAGGGGACGTTGTAAAAGCAGCAATGTAAGCACAGATCAGACATTTCAAGAGTGGATGATGCTGACTTTGCGTAGGGCACTTGAGACGCTCCTTGATAGCCGAATTGCTACCACATCTAACCTCACCCTTCTGCGAAAAACTATTAGCCAGCCAAAAGAGGAGATATGGAAATATTCCAAACCCGAATCCCGTTTCAAGAATGGTCTTTATGAAGCACTTAAGGCTCGCTTTGGTGACATAGGAATTCTTGAGAAGACTTTTAAGTACTCTTTATATGCTAAGTCTGAGTTGGGTGGATGGTGCTCCGACCGGATCTGGCATTATATCTTATCGGAAGCGGTGCTCCCGAAGCTTGAGGCAAATGCTAACAAAATCATTAATCAATGCGTTTGTAATGATCGCACTTCCAACGCAGAAATAGTGATTAGACGCCTGAAGGAAGCTAGTGCGTTGGTGACGTCCTACAAGCCCCTCGATCCATCGATGCAAAATCAAATGAGCCCGAAGGTATCTCGTCTTCACCAAGAATTAGCTGAATATTTCAAGAACGCTACAAATACAAAGTGTATTGTCTTTGCGGAGAAACGTCACACGGCCAGATTGCTTTGTGACCTATTCACACAGTTGGGCGTTCAGAATCTTCGCCCTGGTGTTCTAATTGGTGTCCGGCCCGCTGACAGCGCAGGAATGAATACTACATTTCGACAGCAATTCACAACCCTAGTGAAGTTCAGGACGGGTGAATTGAACTGCTTGGTAAGTAACATTCATGAATTCAATGCTCACTATCCTGACTCATTGATAAAGTTTGCTACCTCGGTAGCTGAGGAAGGACTCGATATTCCGGATTGTAATCTCGTTGTTAGGTATAGTCTCAAACACCATTAATATGATGTATGGTTGCTAATTAATCAGGTTTGATCTATATCACACTCTTATCCAGTATATACAGAGCAGGGGTCGCGCTAGGCATCGTAATTCAATGGTATGTTCCATCGGCTACGGCAACCAAATACAGAAAATGGCTGATCTGAACAGTTTGCACATATGGTAGAGCTCGAAAATCTTGAACACGAAGTGCGACTGCGTGAAGTCCATGATGCGGAAGTAAGTACAAACATCAAGTTTCTCTCTTTGTGTATGCTAAGTGCCGCCCCCGCAGAAAGTAATGCGCCGGTTTTGCGAATCATTACCTGAGGATCGGATACTGAGTGGAAATGATGGCGATATTCATTCTGTTCTTGAAAATAACATAAGGCAAAGAACATATACCGTCGCGATGACGGGTGCTATCCTGACGTACCATTCGGCACTTGCTATTCTTGCACGTTACGCGAGCTCTTTGGTACGTTCTGTATTGAGTCTCCTGCCTAATTTCCGTAAATTGTAGCTAATTTCGCAGCAATATGAGCGAGAGACATCTCCTCGGGTCAACTATGTTGTCCTTCCAGTCAACAACGCATATTTTTGCGAGGTTATATTCCCAGATAAGTCGCCCATCAGAGGATGTATTGGGTCTCCCGCTTCCCAGAAATCTCTTGCGAAACAATCTGCCGCATTTGATGCATGTATTTTGCTTCGGAAGCGCGGATTACTAGATTATCATTTCAACTCTGTTTACCAAAAACGGTTGCCACTCATGAGAAATGCAAAATTGGCCATACACACCAAGAAGACGGACGAATACGATATGATATCTAAACCCGCCATATGGGACGAAAGTAGAGGCACCATTCCCAAAGTTCTCTATGCCACCATTATAACGCTTATTCCGTCCTCGAAGCTCCAAAGAGATTACCGAAACTTAGTTCTACTAAGCCGTGTGCAATTGCCTGGTTTTCCACGATTTCCGCTATATCTGGAGGATGATGTGGAGACGGAGGTGTATTCTATATCGATGACCTCACCCATGGCGATCAATATAGAAGATCTCGATGCTCTTACTACGTTTACTCTTCGCGTTTTTCGTGATCTATTCCACAAAACTTACGAACGCGATTGTGAGTTGATGCCATACTGGTTAGCTCCAGCGACGGAATGCGTGAGGGATATCCAAAGTGATGTCCAGCCAACCAACCTAATTGACTGGAAAACGTTGGCATTCGTTCAAACAAACGATGAAATATCTTGGTCAGAGGATCAGTCGGCAGAATATTTCACAAATCGCTTTGTCTTCGACAGATGGGATGGAAGATATCGGTATTTCACGTTGGAGATAGACGATGCTCTCCGTCCATCAGATCCACCTCCATCTTTCATGCCACGTCGCAGATACATGGATAATATCATGAATTACTGCTTGAGTTTGTTCAAAAACTCACGAGTGAAATTCCTCGTGGAATGTAAATGGAATCAACCTGTTTTCCAGGCGGAATTGATCCCTCTCCGCAGGAATTTGCTCGATAAAATCACGACTCAAGAGATGATGACTGAACGGAGGTGTGTTGTATGTCTGGAAGCCCTGGCGATCTCGGCTGTAAGTCAGCTCCCATGATATGACCGATCGCTTACTAATTAGTGTGTAGATCCCCCCATCAGTAGCTGCTTCTTTATTTGCCTTCCCAGCTATTATGAGTAGATTTGAATCCTATCTTATAGCGGTGGAAGCTTGCGTAAATTTAGATCTGAAGATAAAGATGGAATTGGCTTTGGAAGCTCTGACAAAAGACTCAGACAACACTGAGGAGCACCAGCATGAACAGATCCACTTTCGAAGAGGGATGGGAAAGAACTACGAGCGCCTGGAATTCTTAGGAGATTGCTTCTTAAAAATGGCAACGTCAATTTCTTTATTTGCGAAGAATCCCGAAGAGGACGAATACGACTATCATGTGAACAGGATGTGCCTTGTTTGCAACAGGCACCTTTTCAATGTTGCGAAAGAAAGAAGCTTCTACAAATATATTCGCACCCAGGGGTTTTCAAGGTTTGGTCATCATAAAGATTATTTCTGAATGCGAATGCTAAGCTATCTATAGGCGGGGCTGGTATCCCGAAGGTTTACAGCTTCTACATGGTAAGACTTTTAAGGGAGGGTCTACTATGGCCAAGCACGCTCTCGGTGAGAAAACCATTGCGGATGTTTGCGAAGCAATGATCGGAGCGTCACTTCTATCAGGCGGTCCGAAACATCGTTTTGACACGGCAGCTAAAGCAGTCACTACCTTGGTCAACGACAAATGTCACGATGTCTCCTGTTGGCACGACTATTTTACTCTTTATTCCCTGCCTCAGTATCAGGTCGAGTGCCCCGACGGCTTTGACATTGATCTCACTCAGCGGGTCCAGGATAAACTCGGTTATCGGTTCAAGTATCCGAGATTGTTACGATCGGCTTTCACTCACCCCTCGTATCCTTCAGCATGGGCTAAGGTTCCATGTTACCAGCGCCTCGAATTTTTAGGAGACTCGCTTTATGACATGGTTTGTGTTGAATATCTCTATCATCGCTTTCCAGATCGTGATCCTCAATGGCTCACCGAACACAAGGTACGTCTAGAGAGTTATAATTCCTAAGGCGAATGCTAATCCAATTTACGATAGATGGCAATGGTTTCAAACAAATTTCTCGGGGCAGTTGCTGTTACGCTTCGGCTTCACACTCATTTGCAACATTTTAGTAATCCATTACAAAGTCAAATTACAGATTACGCCGATGAGATTCAAGAGGCGGAAAAAGAAAGCGACGGTGCTAAAGATTTCTGGCTTGCGGCAAGGGATCCACCAAAGGTAATTGATGCAAACTGAGTTTTATTATTTCCTTTAGATTAAGATTGAATAACACATGAGTTTTTAGTGCTTACCGGACATGGTCGAAGCCTATATCGGCGCAATATTCATTGATTCAAACTTCACATTTGAAGTGGTGGAGGCCTTTTTCGAGAAACATATTAAAGGCTATTTCAATGATATGTCCGTTTATGACAGCTTCGCTAATAAGCACCCAACAGTAAGTTTGTTTAACTATTTTTTCCTCTTTCATTCCCCTATTATATCCATTTTACTTACACAGCTATTCATTATGACCAGACCTATCTCCATACCAGGCTGTCGACAGATTTTGGTTGTAGGGACTATTGTCTCAAAGCCGGGGAAATACCTTCTTGTGATGGAACACCTGTAGTTGTTCTCGCCGCAGTAATGGTGCATGATACAGTTCTTGCTCGAGGAACTGCTTCCTCTGGTCGTTATGCGAAGATCAAGGCAAGTGAAAAGGCAGTGTCATTGTTAGAAGGTCTTTCTCCGATCGCATTCCGGGAACGGTATATGTGCAATTGTCGGTCGGTGGTAAAGCAAAGCGAGGCAAAGGGCGAGGATATTGGAACTGCCATATAGTTACTAATTTGTGTGTCACTTCTCGGGCTTCGTCGTGGCAGGAATGACCCGATTTCATTTTCCTTCCAAGATCACAATAACGAGGTCAATATTTTCTACGGTCGCAAACAGTGGCTTGTTTTAAGTTCTCTATCAGCCCCGCTAGAAATGATCGATATTTACAAAAGGCTTCAAATAGAATAATAATACTACATTAACCTGCATTACGATCAAAGTTTTACCTACACCTTCCCTAGTGAAGACAAGACGGAAACAATGCTGGTGCCCGTGTGTCAAAGCCACCAATTCTAATCCTAGCGATGACAATGTATTTCTTTTTTTTTTTTGTATACCCCTCCTAGCCATTGAATAGAAACAGACCCCGCTTAAAGGAATTTGAATTGATATTTATTTGTGTTGGCGCGGCATGTCCTCCATTTGAGGGCATCGTTTCGCAGTCCACTGCCAAAGAAATCGAGGCACAGCCCGAGAAAGGTTGTCACGAAGATGTCACTATGGGCCGGCCCGGCTCGGCCTGCTAAGAAACCCTCCGAGCGGACCGGTGCAGACAGCAGATATGCATGATACATAATCTAGAAGTGGAAAGTTATAGAAATCCTGCATACATACAATCGGTAGGAAATGTATATATATCATAAGAAAGTTGTATATAGGTACCCTATAATCCCTATTTGTCTTGGAAATACAGATTCCACGCATTCATCACTCCGTAAAATATATCCAACACCATAACTTGGAGTGTTTACATGTAGAACCGCGCGACGGTAGAATTTGATGTGGCACCATGACATAAATTGTATTGCATCTGCCTGGGAAGCACAACTCAACTATTGACTGTATTCAACAGCAGGAAACGGAATTTAAATAACGAACCAAATATAATGCCATGAAGATTGCCGAATAGGCCGAGTTTTTTTTTTTAGAGGTTCACTACATGCATAACGCAGCATCCCATGGAGGACTTCCCCCGTTATTTTACAGTTACCTAAGCATCATAAGTAGGTATTTACTTTATGATCGTTACCATCATATGGCTCAAGCCACGGTACCTAATCTTCGCAATTTTCAAGATAAATAGGAACAACACCAACTTGAAAATGCCCTGATCACAAATGCGAGAATGATCGGCTGCACTTGCAAGCTGCTGGCACACGAGAAGCGCGGCTGAATCCCAAAAAGCGCATAGCGTTCTCCCGTATTCTTCGCGGGCGTCCAGAATCTCGTTGCTTTCTCGATGGACCGGGGAAGGGAGGAAAAGCTTTGTATAATACGCTATGTGATCGGCTTCGATTCGAAGGGAAAGTTGTACTTTGTGTGGTACCGACCGGCATGCACCCAGCGTTTGCCGGTGAGCGCACAGCCTATGGGCATTTCCATTTACGGTGTACCAACCAATAACTTCTCCCGTACCCTACATGCAGAGTGAAAGTTTTTTCCACGTCGTGCAAACCCAGGAAAAGGATGTAGGATACTCTAAACATGTTCCCTCCTTTAGGGTCTTTTCACAGAAAGGATGTTATTTCGACTGTGAATAACTGGTTTGATCCATTCGGCATCGGAATTGCTGTAACAGCGCCGTAAAAACACAGAGCAGTATTGGGCGGTTTCGTATGTCGGCTGCTCTCCTTGGTTCTCTAGGTATTCTATAGAGGGCATTAGGACGGGATCGAGAATGGTTGCAGAGAAGTGAAGAGTTATTGAGAGGTGGCGGCGAGAACCTTTCTAGGCAACGACTTCCAAAGATCTCGCGAGGTTTTGCTAGCGGCATCAAAAACATATCGGTGGGTCATGGGCATGTTTCGCCTTAGATGATAAGGTTTGCAGCATGGAGGAGTTCACCTACGGTGCTGCGCCATGAAATTTACATTGGTCGAGATGGGGATTTGATTTTGAAACGCTTATGGCTGCGCGCCCACCCGGCAAAAATTGGGCCACGATGCCAGCTAACGCTATACAGAGTACAACCATTCCTTTGGATCGAAGCCGATCGTATAGCATATTATATAGGAAGGCTTCTCTTGCCTCCCTAGCCCATTAAGAAACGAACGAGAGGTCTCGGGACGATAGTTGGATTGTAATCATCGTTGGGACTGATATGAAGCGTAACTGGAACAACAGGTAATAAGGGCTCGGTGAGAGCAATTGAGTCGATTGGTGTGATGAGAAGAGTTATCTCCTTGTTGTCCTAGATGTCATCGACCTATATATGCAAGCTAGTTATCGAGATGGTGGTATCGTGAGAGTATATGGAGCACCGTTTGCTGTTATACAAACCACACCACGAATGAGGGCCTCTGAACAAGACCTGGAAGCTGAAAATGAGGTACTCGCTCCTATTTGGGACTAGTGTCGCATGTTTTGGCAATCCAGGTTGCCACGTCGGGTTTTGCGTCGCGTGTGGTCACGGGAAACAAATATGGTATACTTACCACGGCTCCACAAGTACCGTGTGTCCTTGGTTCCCACGGAACGCTGACGTATATTATTAAATCTATTTTACCTTTTGGGCCCATGCAGGCAGCGCACTCAGGTCTCCTCATATGCCGGTGCACTAAGGCCACCGCCTGTACTCCCTCTGACTTCGTGTGTCCTTGGTGACCACTGTGTCCATAGGCCAGCTATGGGAGAAGCCTCATCATCCGTCTAACCCCCAGTTCCCCCCCTA